>JARJDW010008916.1:0-18695 GCA_030264715.1 Adinopsis sp. GC000173 | reverse complement strand
ATTACATGTCAGTATAGAGGATAGTATTACCAATTTATCAATAAATAACATTTTGACAATATCTTAAACCGGGCCTTCTAAATGATCAATTCCCGATACTTATTTGACAGAGTGTATACCTAAAAACCTAAATAAATTAAAGTAGCTATTGTATAAAGATAACACTTAGTATATTTAGCAAGAAATGATCGTATGATTGAAACGAAAGCTTAATTGTTGTTGTCAAAATCATTAATTGTGTGTAAAACATCGCCTCCGCATTTAAAGTAAATATTCTTGGCAAGCACCTACGATTTTATTTGCGAATCAGTAAATACATTTAGCGAATTTATATATAATTTCCATTAGATTTTGATCAATTCTAAAATGCAATTTCAAGTCGATATATCCGCAGGCCTTTCATTGAAAAAAAAACACTGCATCAAAGGCTTTTAAAGAAATGTGTGCTTCTTGTGCATGATTTTAATTGAATTTGTTAGCATAACAGCCTGAGTATTTTCAGATAAAAAAAATACATAGAAAACATCTAACTAGGATATGGAATAAAATGCAGCCATTATAAAAGTTGATTTTCAATTATTTGATAAAATATGTAGAGCTTGTTTTAATAAAAACAACATAGAACTGGATGTATCTTTATAGGTTTCTTGCAGACAACAAAAAAATCATCAAACGATTTTACCGTAACTACATCTTGTACGCTGCACGTTTCTCCTATATAGTATAGAAATATTAACGTTCTTAGTGGAAAACATCGCTTGCGCTAAAACAATTTAACCATCATTAAATTTTGCGCAGCATTTTTCACACACAACTTGTATTCTAGTTTAATACTTTGGCACTTTGTGAGGTGGATTCTGAATGATGATTTAAGCTAAAAGCCGGCATCGAATGCAAAAAGCGTCAGCCCGGATGTGTAGCTAGCTAGGTATCCTATACGAGCAAATCATTTCAATGCAGTAGTGTCGAGATTTACATTTTCATATACGACGTGCGCTGAAATAAATATAAGTATGGATGTATTTTTGGGGCGGCCGACGCGTTTTTGTTTCGAATTTTCCACCGCATTGTGATTAAACAATGGCGTTTTTCTCGATGAGCAAAACTGTAGCGAATTCTTATATATATATAAATCTGAGCACACAATGCGTCCGCTTGCACAATATGAAGTAATCCGAATGATTGATTTGCCGAATGGTGGCGGCGGTGGTTGTTTTTGTTGTTGTTGTTGTTGTTGTAATGTAGAGATTTATTCCATCAAGTCATCGACGGGCGGCAGGAATAAACACAGATTTTTTCCGCATCATAATATTCGATCCGTCGTGTTGTCTCGCGACGATTCTCGCATCGCATTGAACGCCGTCCGGAATGTGATTTATGCGAAAATAATGCGAGCCGTCCTCTTTTTAATCAACTACAATTCAATCAAACTGATTGTGTTCGCCGGGCGTGATCGATGAACGATTAGATTTTCATACATTTTTCTGTGAAATATTCCAGCTAACAATCAGTTTTAAGCAATAATGGGCACAGTTTGTCACAATGCACAAATTTTTGTTAAAGCGGAGTGGGTTCGTAAATGGGATAAGATAGTAAAGTCCGTTTCAAGTTTCGTGGCGCTGACTAAGGTGGTAAAACACAATAGTGTTGTGTTAAGGATCAAATTCGTCAAAAAATAATAACAGTTTTAGCCTCTAAAATGCAGTATAAATTTATCTTATTTAAAGTAATAATATTCGTGTTATTGATGCTGAAGTAGTTAGTGTCATAAAACTTGAACCGAACGTAAATGCCCTAATTTTTTAAGATATAAATATTATTCTAAAAATTAAGAGGTTAAAGCCCGATTTATGTTACTATCAAGTGATTGACAAAGTTATTACTGATTTATGAATGTCCTTCCGAATTTTGTCGCTTTTATAGTTGAATTAAATATATTTCTAACCTAAAGTTGTCGAATAAAATATTGATTTATTATTAATTAAGTGTTAATTAAATATTCTTATTTAAATCGTAGGGCGGAATAAAAGTGAAAACTCAATTATTTCGTATAGAACTAAATTGAAGTTTTCTATTGCTTATGTTGTATTATGAGAGTAAAAGTAATTAAAAATGTTGATATTGTCTAGTAAATTTTGTGTCTTATTAATTTTTTTACTTATTTTTTGCTGATTACTTCCAATGATAATTTCTTAACAGATTAGTATTATTTCTGACTTTGAAAATTAGATAATATTTATAAAACAGGCAATATTGAAAAGCTTTGCAGTCACAACTTTCATGTATCCTTAAACTTGTACCTATATTAAGAGTAGAACCTAATACGCCAAGGATGAGTATCATACTGGATGCGCATTTTATTGCCTATGAAAAGAAGGATAATTTCAACGAAAACATTAATTCCTTACATTTTGAGCTTTTTAGATAATTGACTAAAAGAAGTAATTCGAGCAATATCAGTTAAGCGGGCTAAATTAGACATGGATCACAAATTTTCATTGGTTTTTGAAGAAGCGGGATGTAATATGTCAAAGGTGATTGAATTTTTATGAACATTTTTTTACCAAAGGGGCAGTGAACAAAAATAGTAAAAAAAGGTACAAGTAACGAAATGTAGCTAATGCAGAAAATATTACCATATCGAATAATAATTTAGGAGACAAAGTTGGAAAGTAGGTATTAGAGAAAGTAAAATAAAATTATTTAAAGTAGTAAAACGTAAAATATCAAAGACGGATTTTATATTCAAAACGCATTTTTACGGCCTATGAAAAAAAGACTAATATTAGTGTCAATATCTTATACTCTACCATAATAAACATTCAAATATTTGCGAAAAACTGTAACAAACAAAAACTAAATTTTAAACGAATTAAGGTTCTTTTTTCATCCAAGAAAAGTTTGATTCTCTAAAATTAGAAATAAATTTGGACGACAAAATAAAAAAGAAGTGCCGGTTACAAAAGGTTAAAGTTGACTTAAGTCCTATACATATATGAAAACGGGTTTCATATTCAAAATGTATTTTTATGGTCTATGAAAGAAAAGTATAATTATAACAAGAAGATATTATGCCCTATCATTATAAACTTATTAAATTATTTTGGAAAAACAATGACATTTTCATCCAAGATTAACAAAGTCAGTAAAAGTTAAAAATAAAAGTTTGGACTATAAAATATAAGAAGAAGATTACTTTCACATGAAATGTTAAAGTTGACTTAATTCTCAATACGGAATTTTATCATTTATAAAATTACGAATAATTTGAAGAAAAACACACAAAGCTGAATTTCTTTGAATTTCCAGAAGAAACAATATTCGATATCTAATTATCAATTAGGTATAAGTATTTTCGAGTCAATTTTTGTATTAATATTAGAATGGAAGCGAGAGAGTTTTGCGGAAAAATGTGCGTCTTTGTGTGTGCGCGTCGTTTACAATGCAACAAAAACATGTTTTCATGTTAAGGGTATATAGGCCTTTGTTTGGCGGTTTTCGCCATGTTTTAAGTATGTAGCCTATAAACTACATTGTTGTCGTTGGCATCGTTAAGCTGTGGCGCTTTGTGCGTGGGAAAGCTTGTTGATATTCGTACGCTGCGACTCTTAATACGTAAAACTTTCCTAATGTTACGATAATACACATTGTGCTTTCGTAAAATTCCACCTTTCCGGCTTAATTAATTTCTTGATGGAGTAAATCATTCGCTAGTAAACTCATTATGATTTAGTTGTTTATTATTAAAATTGTGAGAATTATAGAAATATCTAGCTACATTACTAATTTACTGAATTTTTATGTGGAGCAATGAAAAATTATATCTATTAATGTAAAGTGTAAACTATAATATTCATCATTATTTATAATGTATTGCGAACACGACATCAATTTGTAAATATCATTTTTATATAATGTCTTCTTCATAGCGGTGAAAACAAGAAATGCAAATCTCGTATATTTTGGTTTTAAAACACACATAAAAAATAACACAAGTCTACAGGTTTTTGATCATTTTCATGTAATTTATGCGTATTTTGCAATGTTGACAATTTGAAAATATTTTTTTTAAATCTTAATGTAACATACTTGTAATTTCTTCTGATGAAAAGGGAGAAATGTTAAAAGTAATTCAGTATCAAAGTAAAGATAATAAAACGTTTTTTCTTCGAATTTTGTTTTAAATTTTTGGTATTTTTTAATATTTGAATTTTTAACTCAATTATTACTAACTTACGTCAATACTATATAAAAATAATTATTTTATTTGTAATGTTTGTTTATACGCCGTCTTTTCATTTATTTTGAGTTTAACATATTCCTCTATATTTCCTACAAAAAATATACTTTATCACACTTTAAAAACTTATGGAGTAGGTGGAATATAATTAAAATTGCTCCCAACAATTCATTTTTACTATTGTCAGAAATGCGGTGGATGCGACAGGATCTTTCAACCTACCTGTGGGTTCTTTTGACGAGTCTACCCAAACAGCATGCGGCCCGATATCATTATATTGCAATATAATTTCGTTTTCCCCAGTAAGCATTCGTTGCATCCATAATATTTTTTAAAAATGTCATTTTTGAATTTGTCATTGCTTTTTGGTGAAGATATCAAAAGCAAAACAAAATTTAAAATTAAAATCCAAATTATAAATAATATGTGAAATTATCCTCCCAAAAACGTTGTCAATTTGGTTAATAATGCTATTTTATTGTTACCCAAAGAGGAGAACGAAAAAGAAAACTAAACATCGTAATTAAACGTCAAAGTTTCATCCAAATTCAATAATATTTATGACCATTGTCAGGAAAAATCATTGACAAAATTTTGTAGTCTGAATATAAATATGATGTGTTAAACAAATGTTTAAAGAAGCTGCTTTACAATTTCTGTCACCATAATCATAAGAAACAATTTTCATAATACTAACAAATAGACTGCAACAATTATCATGCAATTACCAACTAACATCATAACAGTAATTAGAAAATCTTGCAGTCAGCTATAGTCTAAACAAGCGGACCAAACTCACTTAGAATTTAATTTAATTTATCAATAAAGTTTATTTGGGAGGATAATATTACATATTTGTGAACACATTCCACTGTGTCAGTTTTTTTTTTTGAGAAATATTGTATATGAAAGTTTCTCGTTTGTAACAAGATGACGTCTACGTTCTCAAATATGCGTTAGAAAATACAAATTAAGACATGATATAAAAACATATTAAATTTGTTTTACATTAAAATTTCGATATAATTGACTTTGATATAAGACTTCAGATATAACGAACAAAATTGTAAAAGGGAAAAAATAGTGCTTCTCACTCAAATAGAATATTTATCGTCATTTTAGTTTTATTTTGTGGTTATATAAAATTAGATTATAATTATTTTATTATTACCACACATTTAATTTGAATGCTAAAGGTCAACGTTATACATGTTTAAAGCTAAATGTTAATAGTCGCAAACACTACTCTGACTTTTGCAACCCAAGAAAATTTCGGGAATTTCGATACACTATACACTTCTTGTTCGTATTGGCCCGTTATATCGAGGTATTACTGTATTTTGTAAATGAATTAAACATTCCAAAATCTGAATAAAAAATAATCAAATATTTCTATAAATCAACTAAAAATTAATATCTTATAAGAGTTATTCAATTTAATATAAATTTTAATAAAACGAGTCATGCAATCAAGCAATTTTATATCGCACTATAATTTAAACGGCTTTATAGTTGACTTTATAAGAAAACGTTATAACAAAAGCAGTGATATTAAATACGGATATTTCAAATAAATCAATGAATGTTCAAATTAATAAATTTCATTCAAATCTAAAAACTGGAATGCGTTTTTAATAATACAAAATTAAACATTCCTATTATAGATAGTTGCATATTGGAAATACTTCATTAATGCAATATGAAAATAATTCAATTGAAAAAGCGAAACCTGCATCGGATAGCGAACAAAATTGTCGAAAATTTAATTGTTGAAAACTGCAAAAACAACAAATACGAACGCTAAAACAATTTCGANGGAAACGCAATTAAAAAAAATCAACGAAAGAGAAAATCCATTCAATCCGTACAATATGCGACGCAACGAAAAATTGTTTTCCAAGTAATGTGATATGTTCGCTGAAAACCCGATTTTTTTTCAAGCGCCTACATGCGCTTACTTACAGCTGAAGCTGAAACAAAATGCGCATTGCCGTTGATAGTACAATAATAAGGACCCGATGCGAATTGGAAACCAAATTTGATTATAATAATGTATCAGGCGTACAATAGATTGCCTTTTCCGATTATTAATTGTCGCATTAATTGCCGGAATGAGGAAAGCGCTATATAGTATAGTCGCTATGCTCGCATTACAGTTCACGTAAATTCGTACGCGCATAAAAACTATAAATTATTAGGCCGCAGACAATGCGAAACGAAATGGATCGCATAGCGTTTCAAGAGCATGACACTGACAAAAAATTAATCCATTTTTCAGATTTTGTCATCACGTATAAGTAGGTTGGTATATTTTATACAGTATGATTAGTTTTTTGGTTAAAAATCAGATTTTTTTATGTATTGTTTTTGCATTTAGAGGAAAGTTGGGTAATGGAGACAGTCGGGCAATAACGTAACCTAGTCTATCTCACAAAATATTAAATGTAAAGATAAGAAAAACGCACCTTGCAAACGTGTAAGCTAACATACTGCAAAATAAAATGTGAAATGTGAATGCAGTTTACACGACATCCCTGATAATTACAAATGTGATTTTTGTATATTTAACGACGAGTTTACAATAAGTAGCTTTTTACCTATTTTATTTGTTAGAGCGCATTTACCCTACCACTTTTGAGATTGCCCCTTCATGATGTTTGCTTCTTTTTGATATTTGAATACTGAATTACATTAATTCGAAATTTTTTTATATTCATTTAGATAGTATATTAGTTGCTCTTTCATGTACATTAGTTGCAATTTATTCGTTATTTGTTATTTAAAAACAATAAACAATTATTCTTAGGGGTGTGGGATTCTCCCACTTTCCTCTACACCATTTTATCTATCTAGTGTCTGTACAACTGTAAAACTGGAAACAAGTAGCTTATGGAGCTATAAAATGCGACGTGCACTTTAAAATTTAATTTCCAAAACGAAATCCATAAAGCAAACTGTAGTTGCCTTATCATGCATTCGCCTAGATTTTTCGACAAATTTAGTACATAAACTTGTCTAATTTCCAACTTTCAAACTATTTTGTAAAAAGGTGTCGAATTTGTTGATATCTTATAATGAGTCATAAATTTTGCTGAAAGAACTTGTTACTTAGTAGCATTATACCTAGCATTTTAAGAGCATGACCCTGACAGAAAATGAATCCATTTTTCAGATTTTATCATCAGGTATAAGTAGATATATTTTATACAATATGATATCTCTAGGTTAAAAGTCAGAATTTTTTATGTATTTTTTTGTATTTGCACCATTTTAATCTATCTAGTGTCTGTACAACTGTAAAAGTTGAAACAAGTAATTTATGGAGCTATGAAATGCGACGTGTTCTTTAAAGTTTCATTTCCAAAACGAAATACATAAAGCAAACTGTAGTTGCCTTATCATGCATCTACCTAGATTTTCTGACAAATTTAATACATAAACTTGTTTAATTTCTAACTTTCAAACTATTTTGTAAAAATGTTTCGAATTTGTTAATATTTTATAATGAGTGATAAATTTTGCTAAAAGAACATATTACTTACTAGCATTGTACCTTGCTTTAATTGAAATAGTAGTTTTGCAAGCTACACTTAAATCTACTTAGAACTAGATGATCTTAAAACCATTAGCTGTAATAACAATATCTATTATATGATTATATCAAATGGAATAGCAAATATTAATCCTCCATTCTGCATAACAATAAAATATTTAAAATTGACATCTAAAAACTTTATGAACTCACATGTATTTAAACAAAATCTGGAGTTGCACCTCTTTTACAATATGATTTAAAAATCTCATTTAGGTATATCAAATTTAGTATAACATAATATTCTGTATTGGTAAATTAGTAATTTTTATAACGTGTGGAAAAAGTGTTTAAATATGATTACATCAAATAAAATAGCAAATATTAATATTCCGTTTTGCATAACTACAAAGTATCTATTTAAAATTGAGATTTAAAAACTATTATGTTTCTTTATAATATCTTTTATCCACTTATTTAAACAAAATCTGTAGTTGCATCTCCTATAAATAAATAGTTATTTCTGTAACGTGTGAAAACAATATTCATGGCACTATGTACTTAATGAAAATTGCCGCAAATCGCAATGTCACATATGCAAAAGTAAACTATTTAAATGCACGAATAAAACATTTAAATAAGTAGATAAGTGATTAATTCAAGCAAGATACAAGTACCTATAAACGGAGAAAAAAATACGCTTTGTTTGTAGTCGACTTTTATCAAACGCATTGTCTTGTATAATATTGACTTTTTAATAAGCAAATGGAAAAAACGGTTTGAAGATAAGTGTTTAATAAATGTTGACGCTGCTATGTTGAATTTCCTTTCTTTAACTGTCATAATTAAAATTTTAATTTGATGCGACGGGTTCAGCGCTGTGGTATTTGCAAATCGATAGTAAATGGCAATCTTTAATCAAGTTTTAAGTGATAAACGGACAGTCATTTACAAAAAAATATAGTAATCGTTATTTTGGCCAAAGTTATGATGCTGTTGCATAAATTGGCAAAAACTTTATTAAATTTAATTAAAAACTAAGGCAGCAGCCTCTACGTCCGAAAGGCTGTAAGCGTTTTTATTCGCCAACATAGCGTGAAACTTTGATACCGGTTGTAAAAATAGTTCGCACAGCTTAAATAATAAAAGCTTTCGAAATAATGATCACATTTTTTGCGTAAAACTATTTTTTGTTTTATATTTGCTTATAAAATAGATCAATATTTGTGGGAGCATGAAGCGAAATTAATGAAAACATAATATTGATATAGTTATAAATAAATATTATTATTGTTATATTATTATAAATTAGTATTTGTTGTCTGAATTTACACTAAACACTAACCCGAGCAGAAGCGAATATACTTATTTTTACGCCTTTAAGCTCTTAAGTCAAAACAACATAAAGTAGACTCTAGTGACTAGGCTAAAAGGAAGATTGATAACAGTCTGGAAAAACAATCAATTGGAATAAAGAAACTTATTTTTGACCTAGAAAAACTATAGAATTCTAGAATTTGATAATACGTATAAAAAGTTGTTATACTTTGAATACCTTTTTTTTCTCTAACAAAATAAAAAATACACTTCATACTTTTGTGTAAGAAACAAATTTGCTTAAATTTTTGGGAAAATTGAAATTTTCCTAAATTAACACTAAACACTAACCCTAGCAGAAGCGAGTAAACTTATATTTACGCGTTTAAGCTCTTAAGTCAAAACAACATAAAGTAGACTCTAGTGACTAGGCTAGAAGAAAGATTGATAACAAGCAAGAAGAATAATCAATTGGAATAAAGAAACTTATTTTTGACTGGAAAAGAATACAATATAGAAAAAATATAAAATCCTAGAATTTAATTTGATAATACGTATAAAAAGTTGTTATGCTTTGAATCATTTCTTTCTCTAACAAAATAAAAAATACACTTTATACTTTTGTGTAACAAACAAATTTACTTAAATTTGGTCAAAATTTACACTAAATACTAACCCTAACAGAAGCGAATAAACTTATTTTTACGCATTGGAGTTCTTAAGTTAAAACAACCCAAAATAGACTCCAGTGAATAGGCTAAAAGATATATTGCTAACAATCTAGAAAAACAATCAAATGGAATAAAGAAACTTATTTTTTATAAAAAATATAGAATCTTAGAATTCGATAATCCGTATAAAAAGTATACTTTGAACCCCTTTTTTTCTCTAACAAAATAAAAAATACACTTTATACTTTTGTGTAACAAACAAATTTGCTTAAATTCGGCAAAAAAGTTAGAAAGAATAATAATTGAGTAGTATGCCAATATGTGCATACAATTTTAAACAACAATAAACGTTGTAAAAATTACATAAGTATTTTGTACAAATATACAAATTCCTAGAATCAAACTAACTAGTTGAGTAAAACAACAAACTTCACTCAACTCAATTAAAAATCGTATAGTTTATACTATACAAAAAGTTGAATATTGTTTTTCAACTGAAATATCGCTTAATTGATGTTGTACTCACACATTCCGACTCCTCCATGACTCCTAGTTGCAGTGAGCGACGCGACGATAATGGAAAGCGGCAGCGACGCGACACGTTTCCGCAACCGAAACACTGACGGGCTACAGGTGGACTGAGTGAGCGAGCTTACTACGAGATTTCGCGCTGTTCGTCGACGCGTTCGCGCACTATCCGCGCCGCTTCTCCGATGGACGCTACGAGATCGAAAGCGGCATACATACACACACACTCGCATATACATATACTCGTTGGTTGCTACCGATAATATTATTTTACCATAAATAAAATGCTTTCAGTCCGCAATATCCGCTGCATATTCTATTTACAGCGCAATATTTGTTTATGTTTAATTACACGCATTTCCAATTTCATTTGCTATCACGTTTCATTTTTTTTTAATCAATTCATTTCAATTAAACATTAGAATAATTAATCTATTTTTTTAATTTAAAGTTTTTTATCGTTTGTTGTAACGGAAAAATGACGTAATCTATACAACAATAACCCGCATTTCACCCTCTACGAAATGCAAAAAGTTGTTTCACAAAAAAAGTTCTCACGGGCGAACCAATGCACTTTCAGCGACACAACTTTGTACAGTGACTTGGAAAAAGTGACTTTAATGGACACCGCCCACTATAGTGATTTTCCATAATTTTTCTCTACACCACAACACAATTCTCGCTACTAGGAAAACCTAAGATAATACAAGCCGAGTCCGCAAACTTATTTTCATATTCAATTTGTTGCTATTCTTAGTAAGTGAGTATGACCAGCAATAGAAAATTGTTTCGTAAGTAATTGGTATTAGGGTATCTCGCTTTTTAAAATCCAACAATGTATTTCAAAAACCGGGGGTTTCATCAAAAGAACTGTTTTTTAATTTTCAAATCGAATGAAAATTAATCCTTTATAATTAATTTTAATTAAGCAAAGATTGCTGGTATTGGAAGCAAGCAATAAACGTACAAAAAATTTAGATATATTATTCAACGCCTTACAGACTATTAAACTCAGTTTAGTAGCAAGTTCACGTATTTATTAGTGGTTTTTTGTATCAAAAACAGGTGCGCGCAATTATCTAATAAACCTATTAATGTATTATGTTCTCTAAAGCAATATTTTTTAGGCTTAAAAAATAAAGCAATATTTATGTTAACATATTTTATATTGTATATTAAAAAAAAAACAATTTGAAATAATGTTGGCATTGCAAATATTTATGTGTTTTTTCTTTAAATTCGAAACCGGGTTTTTTATGTCCATTTTTGTATAAATCCTAATTGTTATGTTATATGTTTATAAACGCAATATTCAAGTTCATAGATTGAAGTTAAGCTAAACTAAAGTTATTCAACAAAAGCATTATAAATATTCAAATACTTACTGCTTGTTTTATTAGTATGACATTTACCATTTTCATATTTTTTTCATTTTTTAAGCAATAAATAGAGATAATAGCATATAGAAAATCTTCTTTTCTCCCATATCATAAAATTAATAGAATATATACCTACGTTACAAATATAATTATAGAATATCAATGGGTTTTTTCATTTTTAATTAACAGAGACATCCAATGTTTCACATTTGCTATGCATCACGTAATTAATAAATTTTGCTTGAAGAATTATGTTCCAAACAAATGCGGGTGTCAAACTTATTAGGCAGTAGCTGTATCTTTGATGTTATAAATCAAAATTGTGTTCAAAGCTGTTACCTACTAGACGTAAAATTTTATGATCTTTTGAAATTTAAACTCAAAAAAAGGGAGTTCCATTTATAAAAAATTATATAACTATTGCTGAACTATCATGAACAATTTCAAGATCAGATTCAATATCAAAATTTAAGATCTTTCTGAAATAAAATTAAAAAATGAATTTAACCAAGGGTAGACAATGTTTAATTTAACAGGAATGTGCAAAAAACTATTTCACTACACATGTTTAATACAATATATCTGAATAATGGTTGCAAAAAGTATTTGATTAAGTTAAGTTAAAATAGGGAGTTCCATTTACGAAAATTAAGATGACCATCGCTGGACTATGACAAATAATTCCAAGATCAGATTCAATATCACTCGTAGAAGCAAAATATTAATTTTTTTTAGAAATCCAATTTAAAAAAAGTACTTCAATTTTAAAAATATGAAATATTATAAACTATGATTAATTAACAATATGCGAAAAACTCATGGTTGTATTTGATTAGGCAAAATAACCGCAAGCAAAACGTTGATTCAATTTGCATTTGCAAAATTAAAATTTTTTTCACCAATCACCTTTCCTTGGTGCTTAAAAAACCATCCAAATTGATCTCATAAAGCTTTAAATAAAATAATCTATCAAAACTTATTTGATTTTATTCATATTGAGCACGCTGAATTTGTCGATAGCAAATTATTAAGCTAAACTTTGTTGCGAACAAATTTTATACGCAAATTAGAGGAATAATTAATAATTCATTGTCTGTTCATTGTTAATTAGCTCGCTATTGAGTTGTGGTAAAATGTTTTTGTTGTTTATTTAATAAATTAAAAATGCAATTACAATATTCAATATTAAACTTGCTAAAAGAAAAGTATCTATTAAATTTCTTACAAAAGCCATTCAATAATATTAAATGTTTAACAAATTTATTCGAACAGCGTATAATTTTATTGAAGTTTACGCTTTGAATTGAAAATGTCTTAAATAATTTATAATTCTTTGCATTTTCAATTTTTAATCAGATAAAAATCGATTTTCCTCTCTCAGGAATTGCAAGAAAACAATTTAGTGTTTAAAGAGTAATGGCAATTTGCATTAAAAAATAAGTACTATGAATTTTACTGGGTTTGCTTGGTGAAGCATTAAAATATATAACATCAGGTTGTTTGCTGGGAAAGATGCTTTTAATTAGGAAGAAATATGTTATATTAAACATTAAATATTCCACAAGCTTAATAGATTAGAATTTATAAAGTTGCTTTATTAAAATTTATGTTTTGAGTTACGTCTTAAATAATTAACATCGCAACTTTTTTAATCAAATTTATTTATACAAGTATTCTTGAGCCTATGGTATGAATAAATCTCATGGTTATTTATAAAACTCTTTTTAATAATAATAAATATTTACCTTTTATACAAAACGTAATGCTTAGATTTTTTTCCATTAAAACTTTTATATTTTTAACTTTGTTATAATGTTAATTTTTGGAAAACAAAAATATTTGTTCAATTCAATTTTGTTACTTGAAAATTTTTAATTCTAATTTTAAATTATTAATATACACTATACAGATTTAATCCATTTTTATTGGAATGCTAAAAACGTAAGCTTTTAAATTGAAGACACTTCAAATAATTAATAACTTTTCTACACTTTGATGTACTATTCTGTTTAAAATTTTCAAGAAAGTTACTAACTGTATCAATTTTGTTTTGTGGACATAAATGTTACAGAATTTTCGCACATTTGATCAAATTTTACATTAAATGAATAAACATACGATTTTGTCATCACATCAACTCCCTGCCCCATAATCATTCCAGCTTGCTTTGTAGCGCACAACAATAAATTCTAACGAACTACTCCCAACCCGAATGTACAAACAAACACATTTTACGAAAAAGAAAATTCACACTTATTTTGTTTAATGAGCGCAAAGTTACTCCGACAATATCATTAAAAACAACCCATTTTGCCATTGAATATTCATTGCTTGCGTTTCCAAAGAGAAACATGAACAACAAAAAAAAGTATATAAAAGAATAGAAAACATTCCGTCAGCATCGCAACAGTATACGAACTTTCATACCCAAGCTAATTCAATTCCATCGTTTTTTTTATATTTCGCCCAACTGCTCATTATAATTTCATTACCAATTTAATTACGTAATAAATAATTTCCATCCGGGCACAACACAACAAGAACAACAACGGCGCACGTTTTAAATTAAACATTATTTGTTGGCAATTAATCAGACGCTGCCGCTGTACCTTTGCCATCGTCGCACGCGTTTATATACCTATTCCGGTTCGAACTCTGATCTAAAATATTTAGTAATTGTGTTCTATAGTTGACAAAAAGTAACTTTTGAGGTTTGTGTCATAATAATGGGCTGTTTGTTTTTGTAAGCGATAAATATTGTGGTATATATAAGTTAAAAAAAAGATAAAACATTTTGCTCAAAATTCCATCACTATTTTATGGCCTAGGCTGAAAATATCACTTTTCATCCACTACCTTCGTTCTTCTTGTAGGTGCAGTGCGTGGGTATTTGTTCAGGTTAAAAAGACAGAAATCATTTAAAATTATTCAGGATATAGTCGACAAATAGTAACTAGTGTGGCTGGGGTCATAAGTGTGGGTGGCCTTTTTTTAAGTAATTTGCATAAAGAGGTTTGATGACTGATTCCTGAATGATTTTAGTAACAATTTGAAATCTATTGTAAGGATAGCTGAGTTTCTAAAACCTGCGTGGTAGATGAATAACGTGGTAAACCAGA
Organism: Adinopsis sp. GC000173; assembly: GCA_030264715.1. Classification (NCBI taxonomy): domain Eukaryota; kingdom Metazoa; phylum Arthropoda; class Insecta; order Coleoptera; family Staphylinidae; genus Adinopsis; species Adinopsis sp. GC000173. The sequence goes on along the minus strand of JARJDW010008916.1, from coordinate 3,909 downwards.
AAAACTCCAATTATGTAACTGATATCGTAGTTGCAGTTAGGAAAATTGCTATTTTCCGGAGAGTTATTTTTAAAAGAAAAGTTTTTTTACATTTTTTTTAACTGGCGCCGTTTGGATCGTTATTTACGATCATATTCATGATTAATTCTAATTGCCTTTACGATCATTGGTGTTACTTCCCGAATTAGAATCACATTTATGAGTTCTCCAGTACTCAGCTCCATTTTACTTGAAAATGACGAGCTCCGATGATGACTCAGTAATGAATTTCAAATTTCTAAGGTTTTGGTAACATTGAATTATATGTGGTTTTATTTCATAAATTTTACCATACATTTACTGACTCAAGTTTTGATGTTTGTTACTTTAAGATGGCAAAAGTCGAGATTCGTGCCAATAGAAATAAGATTTGTGAACCAAAACTAATAAAAATAAATTTGTTATTACCAATTTATTATAATAATATATTATAATAAATTGGTGAATTCTTTGAATTTAGTTATTAGCGCTAAGTCATCAATATGCGCTTCAGTTATTTCAATAAAATAAATTCATAAACTTTGGGAGATATTATAATATTTTTGTTTCGAAAATCATATAAAGCGCGATACTGAACACAATACAAATATAATCTAATCTACTGTAAGTGCAAATCATTATATTTCAAACCGCTTGAGACAATATTAAGACATTTATTTTAATACGATTAGGTATAATATCTTATTTTATTATTATTACTATTATAAGTGTAATTATACATTTGTTACATTCGACACCTGAATGAATCTAAAAAATAATTGAAGTTATTTGAATAATTAAAAAAAGCTTGCCCCGGGCAACTTTCAAGCCAAAGAAATGTAGTGATTGGTAAACCCGTTTGCTTACGCAAATGAATGGATTTAATTTTAACATTTTACTAAAAAAACTTAAACTTTGGGAGATATTATGTTTGTTTAAGTAGCTAGTTGATTCAAAAATCATATGAGGTGCGATAAATATAATAAACTGGAGGTCCTAATTATTTTTTTTTCTAAATCCTTTAAAGAATTAAAAAAAATATATTTTGATACTGTTAGATATCAAACGCATCCAATTGTGATATGTTGTTTGCTTGTGGTAATGTAAATGATGCTGAAATAAGCAAAAAATTGTAATTACATTTTGTTGCATTAGCCACCAGAGTGAATGTCAAAATACGCGGTATTTGAATAATTAAAAAAAGTGCGGATCATCATATTCAAAATCGCTTGAGGAATTACTAAGAAATTCATTTTGATACGATTAGATTTCAAAACCATCCAATTATGATATTTTGAATAAAGGAAGCAATGCCGCAATGAACAAAAAAATGTAATTAAACGTTTCAATTTTTTGTTGCATTAGCCACCTGAGTGAGTGTAAAAATAAATTCAAATTGGGCATTTGAATAATTAAAGGAAAAAAAAAACAGCTCCACCCGGGCAAATTTCATACAAGAGAAATGTAGCGATTGGTGAAGCCATTTGGCTAAGCGGCTGAAATACCACCGACACGACACTGTCGTAACACACCATTTTTTTTTATCGCGACGATAATAAATGTGGATATGTGTGTGGATGTCTATGCGTCCTAGCCCCGGATTATCATCATTTCGCACATACACACGCAATGATGAAGCACATTCTCATTTTTAGCGTCTCAGATCGATAGCAAAATGGTAAGGGTGATTTTTATATATGCTCGCTGCCGGTACCGTTCGTCCGGAAATCATTTTACATATCGACTGAATGTCTATTGTAGGATAAACAACGCACTCGTACAAAAGGAAAACGAGCCGTGCAATCGTTTTCGCAGCGCGGCGGTCTAATTCAATGGGTTGGAAGTTGAACGAAACGTCGTCCGTCTGGATTACGCTATCTTCTACCGCCATTCGGAACTGAAAGAAAAACTCCTAATATCTTTCATTGTTATTTACATTGCTTCTGTTCAGCGTTTAATATACTCGTCGGGACATAAATTAAAAGAAAGATGGAGAGCACGGGCGAACGGGATGTAGAAGAGATAATGAAAGTACGCTGGGCCGGTTATTTATACATCACGAATAACGCAAAAGTGCACACAATCTTCCAATAACGATTCGTTTAGAAAAGAATTTTTATTTATTCTTATTGTTTTGTTAAAGTGGAAAACGCATGGATGCATGAAATGTAAAATTTGATTTCACCTTTTTCATAGTTGAGGACGACTTGACGTTAAAGTTGATTCTACCAGAGTGCACTATTCCTACAATAGCACACATTGCTTTTTCACTGAATGCAGTAGTGTAAGCAGTGCAAAAAGTGTTTCACTCTACATTCAAATCAGAAAATTTTAAATGGCAATCACAATACGTTAAATATAGAATGGTTTATTACGGCACATTTATTTCATTAAAATTTTTTTTTTATTAAAATGGGGAATTGCGTTGTGCTGTATGAATAAGTATAATTATATTTTATAAATATCACGAAACAAAAGTTTGAAAGTTAATATAGGATGTAATCCAATTTCCAAAAGTATTATTTTTATGATTTTAATTTATTCGAAACATATTTTATTTTATTATTTCATTCTATTCATTATTATAAATACATATTATTCATTTCGTCGAAAACAACTACCTATATAGGCATCTGTGTGTACCGTTGATGAATAATTTAATTAATTCTAAGTTAAAAGGATTATAAAACTACGGGTAGGCTAGCGTATTTTTATAATCCTTTTTTCTACATTAGTTCTGATGATGACGATGCGGTCAAAATGCGTTAGCTATAATAAATATTTTTGTGCAACCAACAAATTGTTTTCTTTTTAAATTACCTATACAGGTTACGTGACTGGACTCAAAAGAAGCGAGACTAAGATATTTTTGCTTATTTTCCATGTTATATTCAACGCGTTTCGACAGTGGATACCTTCGCAAAGGAATATTCTATTAACTCCCGGTAAAAACTCTGTTAAAAAATCTTGACAGGCGGGTGAAGTCTATTTTTACATGCATTTTTTATACGATTTTTGCCAGAAATTAAGAGAATTCAGATTTCCTGAAGTAACTGTAGTCAAACCACATTGAAAATCCTTCGAAAAATGCGTGGAAATCAACTACAATGTCATATTTACCAATTTTGTATTGATTTATCTCATTTTCAAACATTTTTAGAAGTGTTTCTACCCGAAATTGTTAGAATTAAACTAGCTCAAAATGGGGAAGGTAGAAATTGGATGAAAGTCGCTGAAAAATGCAAGAAAACCAAGTCCATCCATCATTCAAATTTAATATTTTTGTTGCTTTTCACGCATTTTCTTTGCAATTTTTACAGCGTTTTTATTGCAAAATGATAGAATTCACATTTCCGGAGGTAATTCCGGTAGAAAAGCGTCGAAAGCCTTATTGAAATTGCGTGAAAATGAAAAATATATTACAATATAGGTACATAAACTAATAATACGTTACTCTATCGATTATCATAAATATAATACATTCAGTCGAAAACAACTATATACAATATAATATCACAATGTTTTTACTTTGATAATTTGCAACACTTTCATGCATTACAACGGCCAGAATACTCCCGACAACAGAGAGAACACCTCGATGAAGAGCAGCACGCGCCGTTGTCCACATTACAGTAAAAATCAAGATGCTGCACGTCGGTTACAAACTAAAGGATGTAATAAGATTTCAAAAAATTTCATATAATTTTATCATAAACTTTATTACATATTTACAATTATATAAAATAATTTACAATAACATGGACCAACAATACTAAACTCTATCGATTATCATAAATATAATACATTCAGTCGAAACAAACTATATACAATATAATATCACAATGTTTTTACTTTGATAATTTGCAACACTTTGATGCATTGCAAGAACCA
>JARJDW010008907.1:0-16004 GCA_030264715.1 Adinopsis sp. GC000173 | reverse complement strand
TTTTTAAGTTTGCTAATATACATGAATATGTTTATTAGCAAACTTAAAAAGCATTAACTTCCGCATCTTTTTGCTCTCTTTGAATTTATGCGCAGGGCCTAATTTACTGCAAGGCACCTGCTCGGAGCCCAGGACAAATTGGGACTTGTAACCGCCTCCAAATATTGCTATATCTAATATTAATACTGATAAAAAATCAGAATCAAAAATTGGAAGGGGGCCCATAACCACAATTCTGCCTTGGGCCCGCGAAGGTCTAAATTAGGTCCTGACTACAGGAGTAAATAAACAGCAATTGTAAGTTACCATTTAAAAGCCAAAACTTATTTGCCACAAAGCAAGATAAAGTTTCAAAGTAAGAAGCTAATAGATGTTCAAACTTTCACATTTTTAACGAAAAACTTTGGACAATAAACCAAATATGTGGTATTTATCAATTGCTAGTTTTCCAACTATTTTCTACTAGCACTTAATTGGTTTAATATTTAACCAATTAAAAATGGAAACAAAACAACTTTTACGTTAGCAATTAATGTGAAAATTTCAATTATTTATAATTAAAGGTTTGTTTCTCTAATTTTATATGTAATTTAAGTATAATTCTTTATGTCAAGTATTTGTAAAATACGCCCCCCTCATAGTAAACATATTTATAATTCCTGTCACCTGTTAAATTATTCAATCATACGTACATATATTAGGATATCAAAAGATAAAGGTCAAATTGTAAATATATACTCGCATTTTCATGTCGCGTGCCAATTAATATTTTTTGTTGGCAGAATTCATAAATCATGTTATAGGTATAAAACAAGCTTGTTTAATACATTTACATTAACATTCTTTTGAAGGTAACAATATGAACAATCAATTTCAACAAATAAAAACTTTGATATTTACGCAAAATCGAGCCCACGTTTTCAATTATAAATAATTGATTTTTTATCACAAAAATACACATGTTGTAAGCGATAAGTGCATGCATAAAATACTGTCTGCGCTGTTTTGATGCCGGATGTGTGTTTCAGAAACAGGATCCGATGTGATTTCATTAATAAAACGATGATAAATTCATGCAAATATTAACTGTAAATGATGTCCCAATTAATATTTAATTTATCAGACCAAATAATGGAAATAATAAAGATTATATTAGATGGTATTAAAGCGGCTCACAGCGAGCCGAAACCACATCAATCATTGTGAGTGGATGCGTCTGCAAATACCTTGATCAGTCGACAAAAAATGCGAGAAAAATGATGATCGTTTGGTAGTAAACGATTAATTTGAGCAGTACGAGTGCTGGTGGTTTCCATCGAAAGGATGTGTGTGCAGGAAGAGAAAAAAATCATTTGAACGTAAAATCTCTCGTTGCATCTCAATGGTAGAATTTAAAGTGGAAGAGATTTGTTCATAAATGGGTTTTGAAATCGTGCCAGGTGAATAAATAAAATGTTGCTTTGGAGCTTTTGTAATTTAGCGTTTACACCGTTTCAGTTTTCCAATTGAGAGAAAACATTTTTATTGTTGCGACGCCAAGCGTTGCCGAGTTAGCCAAACATCAAATTTATTTAGATATCTGTGTGTACATTTCACTTCATGTTTGTGGCAATGTAAGAAACCAAATAGTTAATATATTATTATCTACAATACTTTTTTTGTTGTAAGTTTTAAGAAATATCATGTTATCTAGTCAATAAATAGGTATAACATATTTTTTAAATATTTACAATATTTTTACACTTTTGCTTCTTTATATTTACTTAAATTCAATATTGTAGTTTTAAAAAAATTAGAAAATGTATGATGATAATACATGTTTCGCTTATTAGGTACAATAATCCATACAATAAAGTTAATAGTTTCAAGACTGTTGCTACATACCACTAAACGTTTTGCAATTTATCATTCTTAAAATATAGAATTTAATATTGTGTACAATTAAAATGTTATTTTAACAGAAGCCTAATGGTATTTATATGCACCACAACCTTTTTGCAACTCTTGATTTTAGAAAAAAATTATCCATAAATGGCTTAAAAATGAGAAGAATGGCAAACTATGAGTTTTATCAGCAACCGATTTAGAGATCAAATTAAAATATCACTATTCAAATGGTGAAGGAAAATAGTGTGAAAAAAACAATCGATCTTTTAATTGATTCTTATAAGTATTTTAGATCTGTAAAAGTATTTTAGATTTGTAAAAGTATTGGTGATTTTATGAAAAGCGTAGCACTTTTAAGTTATTAAAGGTTTAAAGCCAGATACCTATCTGGCTTTATTTTGTGTTCAATTAAATCGAAAGATAAGTATATTAAGCTTTACATTAAATTGATAAGAAAGTCTTACCGGGAAAGCTTTATTTATTAAGTTACTGCAGAAAAAACTATTCGAGAAAATTTAATTTTAACCGGATATTTATAATATCCGCAGCAAAAATGCGACCGATGTTGCCGTAAAGCTCTGGGATATTATACTTTAACCGACTTTGATTGTTTGCTTTGCGCAGGCGTTCTTAAATCCATATTTTTAGACTAATTCGATAATACTAAGCTAACCAAATATGGAATTAATTTTGCTAATCCATTTCAATTGTTTTATTTTATTACATTAAGTAATCTTTTAAGCTTTGATACAACAATAAACTTCAGCTTAATGCAAAATAAATTTGAAGTTATGATACGAAATCAATCAGGACTTAATCTATACCTAAATCAACGTTTTTTGTTGAAATTCACACATAATTATTTTCAACAAAATTAGCATGATAAATAAAACGCAATCCCCTTAGTAGTTCGCTTGAATGAAATCTAGCAAGAAAACTATTAGCACTAGTGTTTGCAAGTTGGAGCGATAAGTGTTTAAATCATCGCACTAAATTAGACGAATTATTTACTACTATACTTACGAGTCTGATGTAAATTCTAAATCTAACGAATCATGTCGTTTCCTCGTTCCACTGTGATCCAGTATCGGTGGACCGGTTGTTAATTGTTTTGTACTTGTTGTGCTTGTGGGTGTCGTCGTGATTGTTTGCTTGATTAAGCTTTGAGGCGATTGTATTTGTATTTTTGACGGTGCATTTATAAATTTTAAATTTTGCTGAAAATAAGAAGAAAAAATTAATCAGATATGTCAACGGTGAATCAGAAATGTTCAATTTACCACTTGTTGGGGAGTTAAGCGTATCGTTTTCTTAATAATTTGTCCATCGGCTGTCTTTTGAAACGTTTGAGCCATTGTCCCAGCTACTGGCACTGCTTCTTTCACAAAAAAATAAAACAGGCGACTATTAATACATTGCTATTGATAAAACGAGTTAATAATTCATCACGTTCGTAATATGATTGTCAGAAAATTAATATCGCATTTCTTTTTCTTCTCATGCAATTAACATAAAAATTGATTTCTCTAATTATAATATTCCAACAAACAATAATGAGAAATTAATTTAGCACAATAAAATATCATTTAATTTATAAATTAATAAAGCATGCGATGGAAATATTAATATGCCAGCGTTACAAATACCTTCCTTCGGTAATATAAATTGTTTAAAGCGTAAAAATTCAATTTGTTAAAACGTTTTTCTAGCTGTGTGTGTGTATGCGTATATGTGTGTGTTGCTTGTCAGCAAAATTGGATAGGAAAATCTAATAAATTTTGATTGATGTTTGCACAAATTTTTACAAGATTGCAGACATTTTCGTCAATTTTGAAAAGGCGTTTGTCTAAAAAAGTCTGATTTAATATGAATGAAAAACAAAAGAACGCTTATATTAATAAATAATTAACACGAAACGCGCTGTCTAACCTAGTTATGAAATAATTTATGATATTAAATGTATGTAATTTACTTACTTGCAACAATTTTTTGTGTTTTGACTACCTGTGCCTGCGTAACCGGTGTAAACGTCTGCAACAAAAACAAACAATTATTAAATAAATATATTAGCAAAGTGCATGTAATTAAGAAACTGTATACACTAAACATATACAACAAGCGGAGAAGCTCGTTTTTAAACATATTCATTGTTCTTTCACATTGCTATAAATAGCGCAACTTTGAGGTTAAGCAAATACAACGATTTTAACAAATATTAATAAATGAATCTCACACGCTTAGTAAATTCAACCAAACTATTTCTGTTGAAAAGTTGTTACTTATCGATCTTTTTTCGTTGAAAATCTGCATTCTTGAAAATGTATAGTATGCATGGAGGATTTGGTTTAGCAAATGTTAGTTTAACTATTGTTGGAAGTTGAATTTATCTATCCTTTGCATGGATTGCATAACTTTGGGAGTAAGTCAAATTACACAAGATAAATATATTATTCATTCGTTGGCAAATAATTTATAACAATTACAATCTTCTACGTTCGCGTCAGATTTCACAATCGCCATAAAGTTGGGCATGAAATGTATTAAAAGTTTTATTAATTTTTTTAAGCAAAAATTACCAGTGGAATTTTTTGCAATGCGATAAAAATGTATTTTGATTAATATGTATACTAAAATTACTACAAATCCCATTGTGTTTTGAAATGTATTGAGTTGAACTTGCATGATATTGTAGATATGCAGTTTTGTTTCAACAATATTAGGAGGTAAAATCTTCTTCTTGTAGTTCCTTCTCCTATCGGAGGTTGGTTATCATCATAGCTATCCGTACCTTATTTGCAGCCGCAGGAGGAGGTAAAATGGGTGTTATTAAAAAAATTGATAGTTCAATACCAGTTGACTTTTCGACTAAGATCTGTGATTGATTGTTATTTTATTGAGATAAATTGAAACGTTAATAATTGTCAGTAATTGAATATTTTTAGCAAATAAGGATATAAGGCGAAGAAGGTGGATAATTTTTGGTAGTTTCCACTGTTTTGGAAATGAAGTTTTACACCCATTCTCAAGGATACTGAGGACAAAATATTAAAAAGTAAGATTTTAATTTGGGCGGAAGACCAATGGGTTTTTAATTCAAAATCTTTTCGATACCTCGCCAAAAAAAGTGTTAAAATATTTGATTACTGTAAAAAAATTGGTGGATATAAGAAAAAACCTTATTAACAATTTAATTTTCAATTTGTCTAAATAACACAATAATCAACCACAAATCTTGAGAATGGATATAACCGTTAGTCGAAATGTTGATTATAGGTATTAAACTATGAATTTTTTATATTAATAACACGTTTTGCTTCCTAATATTGGCGTTTCCAAAAAAAACTCCTTATGTTTTGCAATTTTTTAACATATTATTACCGGTATTATTTATTGATAATGAATAAAATTCGTCAATATCATTTCTGTATCAATATAAAATTATTATTATAAAAAATTACTACAAGAAATATGGCTTTTATTACTTTTCCAATTTAAAGTAAATAATAAATATATTTCGGCCAAAAATATACGTTTTAGTACGTCCCATTGTTGGTTAAAAACATAAAATGCACACTATTAAAGAAGATAAATTCGAGTAATATTCATAGATTATTTGCACTTTAAATATGCTTTATAATCGCATGAATAGTTAAAATCGTCCTCACAATTAATTATCAACTAGTAGTGCATCCGTATGGAGTTTTGGTTGTTTCAAGCCAGATTTTTAAATTAAACAGCGCGCCGGCTTGAACTGAAACATTTGCATAATTTTAATAATTTCGTGCGCATCAAATTAATATGGTGTAATAGAGCGATCTTATTCCCGACAAGATACATTACTCTAATTAATCAAAAAATTTAATAATAAAGCTTGCAGGATCGTTTATATTAACCCAACCCAACCTACGAAAAACTAGAGATTTGTCCATTTAAACTTGGATATTGTTTAGTATGCATAAATCGGTTGGTAGAATTGATTAAATGTGATATTCCTGACCTAATTTACAATAGCAAGACCGTAAAATGCAAAATATATATTTTCGTGGGGTTAATTTACAAACACATAAAACGTGCAATAAATAATAAAGAATTATTACATTTGTATGTTGTAGTGTGAACGTTAACGCAACATTAAATATTTTACAATCAAATTTTTAACTGCGCAAAAAAGCGAATATGTTAATAATGTCAGATATTTTATGAAAAGCTGAATGTTAAAAAAAATCAATTGAAATGAATGCAGTTTTAAATCTTGCATGAATGTTTTAAATGCAACAATTAAAGTGACTATTAAATAGCACAATAAAATAACGTATTACGTTCATTATTTTTTCATTACTGTGACAAATTTATGTATTATACGTTTTAAAATGTTTCTTTTCAGAGTGCTTTCAAAGCGAGTAAAAACGCTGCTAAAAATTTTTAATAACGAGAAGCCAAGTCTGCTTAAGGACAGCAATTTCTCTGATAAGCATCTTTTGTAAAAGTTCGCGCAAACAACTAAAAATTTGTCGATCGAAATTTTAATTAAAATCGTTCATACATATTTTATGTATTAGTATGCTTTTATTGACTACAATTTATAATTAATTTAATTATCGCCCAACTTCTAAAGTAAATTAATTAAAACTAATTTAAATAGTAATCTGCTCTTTTTGCTTTTAAAGTTTGGTAATTTTTATCTCAAAAGTGTTGTTGTCAAAATTAATGCTTGATTAAAAAAAGGGTTGTTTTAATAATAATATTTAATTAAATTTTTGTATTTGTTTAGTAATAGAAACCCCTTTGATGATGTTTCATGAAAGTAATTATAAATAGTAAAAAATTGTTCATCACATTTTAATTAAAATCCATTTGCAATTTGTATTCAATATAATTTTCATCAGATTAATTTTATTAAACTAATTTATCATAAATACCATTACGCCTCTTTTTAATTTTATCTCGCTTTATAAAAAAATGATAAATTCAATAAATATTACGACAGATTATTGCAATAAATACGTGACTGATTAAACAAACATCGACAAAAAATTATTTAATCTTTCCTTAGTATTATTTTTATAACTTTTCTTCAGTATTATAATATAACATAATATTTCAATATAAGTATTGTATTTTCGTTTATTAATTTACTGCAACTTTTGTAAATTTTTAAACATTATTTTAAATCCATACAGTATCTATTAATTACTTCAAATTTACTTTAGTATTTTTTATTTTATTTCACATAAACACAAAACTGTGGTTGTTTGTTGTTAAATTGCCAAAAGGAAAACTCTTTGAAATTGTTCGTTCAATAGCAACTTTAAATATTTATTAAGTATTAAGTCAATGCCACATTTTTGTGTAAAGTTCATATTTTTGTAAATTCTTTATTAGAAGCCAAGTTTGTTTAGAAAGACAGCAATTTCTTTGATGAGCGTGTTTTATAAGATTCTTTACAAAACTTCGCAAAGGATATTTTACTGTCAAAGACACAACGATGAAAAATTCGAGGATGAAAATTTTAATTCAACATTTTTTACATATAGTATGTATAGCATCATCATATCGATATTAAATTTTTTCGTTCGACAAAAATTTTCCAAACGCTAAAAATATTTTAATTAAATTAAAGGGATTTTTACATAATTGATTATTTTATTTCCGTTTACGGCGAAGGAAAAGTAAATTAGCTAATTTAAGCAATTTTCTCGTTTTCCTTGCTATTACGTGAAGGAATATAATAAGTTCAAGCAACATTAAAAACATAGCAAAACTTTATAATTTTTTATTATTATCAAGCATAAAGTGCAGATAAAAAGAAAATTTACATTAAAAAAACATAACTTTGAAATGCAAAAAGTACGATTCTTATCGTTCGTATATTTCTTATAATGCAATGCACACAAAACTTTTTCGAAAAAAAACATTTAACATTTAACAGCGAAAATATTTCTAACAAATCACAAATGTTACAGGAATATATTAAATAAATAAAACTTTTACTGATAAAATCGAATTAAAAAGTAATAATGAATGATTTTTTTATTGTACAAAATGCAATTGATTAAGTTAGTAAAACTTTTATCTATTTTCGTATGCATCAAATTTAATTAAAGTAAGGAAATTCAAGTACACTTCAGTTAATGATGTTACAACTCTTTCGTTAAACGAATTGGACGGTAAAGTTGTGAATTTAATAATTTTACATGATTGAAAGTAAATTTTAATTAAATTAATTTAAAAAAAAACAACAAAATTGTATTCAACTTTTAGTTTAATTCCTACAAAAAATCCTGTTTATAGTTTTATACAAACAATTGCTTAGTTATGCATTTGAGCTTTTAAAAATAAATAGCGGCGTTTAATTGCAATCGATTTTAAACTCGGCCGAAGAACGCTCGCCATGCTTAACACACACAAAAAATTACATAATTAATTGCATGTTTAGAAAAGAGAACCGTTTTTAAGAAGCTGGGCACACCTTGGGAGGAAGGCGTGAGACCCTTTCAGCCATTGCTTAACAATACAAAAATATGACGCGCGTTTGCATTTCGTTTCGAATCGATTGCGCTGTGATACAAATGATTAGCGTGAATTCAATTTTATAGACGCGCTTTTAATTCCGCATCCGCTGTGGATTTGATTCAATCAAGAGAGCGAGCGAGCTTTAAAAAGTCAAAACGGCTGAGTAGTGGATTCGGTGTACAAATCTCCGCAACGAAACTTTCTTCCCATCATCAGCTGGCCGGCCGTTTATTTTGTTTGCTAGCACCCTTAACATACAATATTGGCGCAAACTGCCTCCGTTAATAAACAGGAAATTTTCTATAAACAACGTGTGTTTATCATCCATGCATGTTGTGCAACAAATATTAACATAATCGATTGCGTTCGAGATAACGCTCGGAACTTAAAAAAAAAGCGCAGATCATTTCGATAGTGCATGTGTTTGTGCGCGGTGCACGATGCATTGAATTTTGAAAAAAAAGCAAGCCAGTGCAAGCGAAGAACGTAGAACGACGTTCGTTCTGGATTTTTGTGGATGGGACGTGGCGAGTAGAGGGTTAGTTTGACTCGACCGGTTTTCTAGACAGTAACAAACGCTTTTCGTTTTTAAGATTTACGGCACGACGAGGCGTTCTTTCTTGCATTGTGCGTGTAAAACACATTTGCATTTTTTCTAACATACATACGATATGGAGCCGTGTGCTTTAATATTCCGTTTCTATCAACTGCGATTAAGATTGTTGCATTATTAATGTCGAAGTAATGTTGTTTTTTCATGTTTTATTAAATGTTGCACTTGCGATAAAACTACGTTATTGTAAAATTGTTGTTATATATCGAGAGTGTAGCTTTATAATTATAATACAGCATAAAACAGCTTTCACTCAATTCCAAATTTGTCCGATGTAGCAACTTTCAGCCAATAAAAGTTTATTAGATTTTTTTTGTAAAAAAGTTCGAGCTAACAAAAAATGCAATATGTATTGATGTTGCCTAGTAAACGCAACCACTACTAATAAAATGCATATAAAATTTATAAAAAATATTTATACAGCCGTAAAATTGATTGAAAGATTTCTTATTAGCGAACTGACACTCTTATTGAAGTGTTGAGTGAAAACATTCGTGCTTCTGTTGATTGAACACCATAAGCTTGTTGTAGCGCGAATACTTTTGATGCTTCATAATTTTATATATCAACATATTGCACTCGATCGTACATTGCAAGTAATTATAATCGTAGTGACCCCCTTTAAATAACACACAAAGGTGAGCACATAAAATAAGTTTTATCATTGTTTTGTCCTTCCATGCAAATTTAACAATGATAAAATTTTAACTATACAGATGTCAAAAACATATAATTATCTACAATACGTTGCAATATAAATTTAGGAACACGCAAATTAATATATCTATGATTTTAGAGAAAAAAAATTACAACATGCTGAAAACTATTCAATAAAGGAGGAGTCACTTTTTTATTGATATAAACTAGTAGTAATTACGAATTTATAAATAACAATAATTTGATTTACATAATATGGCACTTAAAAAAGGAAAAAATGCTTAAAAAGATACAAAAGTTTGTAAACAGAATTATCAGTAGCTTGCCCCCCTTTGAAAACGCAAACATTCCTATAATTAAGTCAAAAAATAATGAGTTAAAATATTCGTTACCATTCAAAAATGTCGTTCTATTCAAAAAAATTTAATATTGTAGAATACCAGTACATTTTAAATGTATATATTACGTTAGTCAGTATACATACTAGAATTTTACAATATGTAATAATACAATAATGCTAACTGTCTGTAGATCATATTGAAAGATTGTGCAATTTATTGCGCCAATTAAACAATATTTTATAGCACAAGCTGGCATATACACAATAAAACTATGAAAACTTAGAGTAACCAACATTATAGCACGTCAATTTTTTAAATTTATTAACGATGAAATATCTTGTGTACAGCTATCCCCCGATTTACACGGTAGATCGGTTTCGGAGAGAACCGTGTAAAACCAAAAAATGTGTTGAAATGCCCATATTTACTTAATATTTATGTTTAGGTTGGAAATCAATTTAACAATCATAGATGCATCAAATCAAAAATCAATTCTCTCATTAATGTAACACAAAATTAATAAAAATTTATAAATTGACAAAAAGTATAGAGATAATATTTTTTTCTAAGTCAGGCTCTGTTAATACCTAAACATTTTATATTGTTTTATTACCAATAAAATTGTCCTACTTTTTCAATCATTCTAGTTTATTTAACAAGCATATTATTCATTTATTTCAACAAAGAAAAATTAATAAAATAAAAAAGTAATGCAATTCTACGATAACTAAAACTAAAACTCATTATCCCCACAAATAATTTATTAAACATATGCAGCAATAATAAAAACAGCGTAAAACGAATTCGAAATTAAAAATTTAAATACAAATGCATAGGTGAAACGCAAACAGCAGCTATTTATAAAATATGAAATTGAATAAATATTCACAACATTTTGATTACTAGAAAATCCATAGTTGGAGCCAATAATCAAACCATGTTCAAGTATGTAGGAGCGACGAAATGAAAAATACTATCAACATTCCACATTCGCTGCTTCCATAGTACACAATTACGCCTTTTTCCGTTAGTTATTATAACAATACTAGAAAATTGCATATGCAAGAAAAGTCGGTTATTATATATACAGCACCTGCGGCATTTCATTCAAACTATAACATGTGTGCGCCTGCCTGCCTTTGTGTCATATTGCAGCGTCTATGATAAGACGTTACGTTACGCTCGCAACCACTTTCAATTTTTATGAAACGAATAAAAAAGAAAACTACCATACTATACGTTTTCTTTTTGCGATTCGATGTAATGCTAACGTGCTGCTACACGTAGCACAATCCCGCGAGAGATCATCATTTTAATTTTATTTTCTTCGTAGTAATATTAAGCATCGCCTTGTTTAGTTTTAAATTCTCAGACTGGATTTTTAATTTGCCACCATAAAGAGTTTTTCTGTGTGTGTACGTATATATGCATTTGTGTGTGTGTGTGTTTCGTGTTGAAGGAGCGTTGTTGCAAGGGTGCGCTTACTACAGCTGCAAAAAGTTGACAATAAAAGCAATTCAATACGTTCTTCTTGCCGCGCTCTTGTTGAAAACGTCTTCAAACATAAATAAATTACATTTTTAATTTGGCTACCATTAAAACACACTTCAAACGAATTGTTTCGCTCAAATTAATGTATTGTTGCTTTAATTTGAATTAAATAAAGCGTATTGCTTAATTAAAAACAATACTGGTTATTATTATCTAGGCTTTTAACATTTTTTTGAAAATCGAATATGGACTGTATTAGATAAAACTAGGGTTGGCGAGATTGCTCAAAAGGCCCAACTTGCCTGACTGGAATTTATTACACTTTGTATTATTCGATTTTAAGCCACTGACAACTATAGGGTAGAACAAGATATAAGCTATGGGCTAAGAAAATAATGATTTATCCTAAAATGGTATGGTATGTAGGCAAAAACAATTGAAATTAGATTAGACATCAAATTTATAATAAATAATCTTCATTGGATTTATTTATAGAATATAATAATTAAAGATTTGTATGAATTATTTATTGCATTATGAAATATCCATGTTCTAAAATTAGTTTATTATTGATGTAAAAATAAAAATATGTCTTTCTATGTAAATTTGGCAATTTAAGTAGCAATGATAAGATTATAACTAGACAAATGTTAATACGCTGAAGTTTTAGGCAACAACCCTAGATCGTAATCTAACGGAAGTCGAGAAGTGTAAACGGCACCTAGAGCACTCTTTTACAAACAAAAATCAGTCCGTTAGAGTGCTCTAGGTGCTTTGTATACTTCTGGACTTCCAAAAAAAAAATGCGGAAAGTTGTCTCAGAGAAAAAAAAATACAGCGAATTTGCATTTCAAAGGTGTCTGATAAATTATTTATTATTTGCATTTTATTATAAATATTTTTTTACAAAAAGTGTAATAATAGAAGATTTTAACATTGAAATAATTAAGAACAAATCCATACATGACTGTTGCTCCTTATTAGGATTCAAGATTGCAATTCAATCATTTTCGAAATCAGCGAGTAATTCAGTTTAATAAGTTCATATTTGGTGACCATTATCAAGCAAATAAAATGTTAAAAACTAGATAGTCTTTCTTACTGTACAGTGTACACATATACTTAGTGTGTCCTGCAATTCTTTTTTTAGAATATCTTCCAAATTCTATATAAATTGTTACTGTCATTGCTTAATTTAAAATATTCTTAAAATTATTTTCAATAAGAGTGTCCGATTTTTAAATGCCCCTAATTGTTTATATTTGAAGACATATTTTATGATATCCAATATTTCAAAAAATAATCTTTTAATATGGCAAATATATACTATATTTAATTGTATTAACGCCATAACGTAAAATCGGCTTGATTTAGGCGACAGTCATAGAAATTTGCATCTAGAGGATACGAAACAAACCACAAAGTCAATTCACATCGCACATTTCAACGATTTATGTTTCAAATTGACATGAATAAAGAAAAAACACTTTGAGCGTTACACACAATTCAACTAATTTATATTTAAAAATCAAGTTAGATGTATAAGGCAAATTTTAAAATGTTAATATCCCTTTTTGTCTGTAAATTGATAAATATCCTTAAGCCCGAAATAAAAATAATGTTGAACGCGTTCGAATGCGCTTTAAAAGTTTGTTGCACAAATTTGTTTAATATCTTTTTATTGTAATTGCATTTAGCTACAACATAGGTAGGTGTATTTTTGTGCATCGGAAAATGTTATTGCGCCATTCTTTTCGAGTGTGAAATAAAGTAGGACTGTTGTTTGCTTACACATGCTGGAAATGTTCAACGATGAAAGAAATTCAATACAATTTTGTAGCAAATATGGAATGAAAGGAATAACGTGCTTGTGAGAGAAATAATAATATCTCTCTACGCTATTGAATTCCATATATTAAAAATGTATCAAATTTAATCAATTAGGAGTGTATACTTATTAATGACATTGATGTAAATTGTAATGACATAAAATTGTTGCTTTAATTAAGTTGAAACATGTTAAGTGCTACTACATTTTTCAGCAGATATGCGCTGTCGTCAAGGTTACCTAATTCTTTTCATTCTTCAAATTCAAATTTGATCAATTTTCTTTTAATAATCTTTCGTTTCTTGTACTATGATTAATTTATGCGAGTTACTAGTCTGAAAATTTAAGCTAAGATCCAAATTTAACAAAAAGAATATGATTTTACTTAGACCAGAAAAAAGGAAACGTTTTAATAGATCCGGGAACATTTGTAAATAACATATGAATAAATAAATCTTAACATATAAATGCTTACAAAAGTAATACAAAAATATTATAGACAAACATAATTTGTAGGTTAGATCACTTGTTACATCCAGCAAGATATACCATAAATGTAACAAGTCTAGCACATATGAGAACACATATCACATTACAATGTTGATTCATTTATTTCAACCAACTCAAGATGTACAACGCTTTATTCTGGCATTTCGCAAGACAACAAATAATTATTTTTTTAGATTGTCTCGTTGCCTTTTCATCAGGTATTGTTTGATTGATAGGGTGAAAAACCAATGGCACATGAATTTTCTTGAACAGATCACTCTGGCTTTAAAAAGTGACACTATATTTATAATCAAAAATCGAAGCATCTCTTTATTTCGTTATTATTTTCATATGAAATTATCCATTTTTTTAAAATAAATTTTAACTATTTATTTGGCAATAAAAAAACGACTTTTCAAGATACTGTTCCTTCTTTATTGTAATAACATTCCAAGCTCTAACTCTGTGATAATTCAAAGACGACACACAGTTGCACATAAAAGTAAAATAAAGATGAAATTCAAAGATTGTTTTATAAATTAGATTAAAAAGATGCGGACATCTACAAGTATGATAGATTAATTTGAAACGCTTGTGACTTAAATAGCAAAAAGCCAGGGCAAAACATAGTTTGTTTTTTTCGTTTGGTTATTTTATGTTTGCTTTTGTATTCTAGCGTTTTAATAATTTCAGTGCCAACATTTTTGTTTTTATGTCTGTTGTAAACTTCCA
Source organism: Adinopsis sp. GC000173 (assembly GCA_030264715.1). NCBI lineage: Eukaryota > Metazoa > Arthropoda > Insecta > Coleoptera > Staphylinidae > Adinopsis > Adinopsis sp. GC000173. The sequence continues at coordinate 1,453 of JARJDW010008907.1, read as the reverse complement.
ACTGAAAGACTTTCTCTCTTCACAAAATAAAATTACAAAAGCTATTTATCATTTGGAATGTACTGGCGGGCGGCATTGTGGAGTGTACCATAACGCTGCAATGTCAATCTGTCAAAATCGTGGATTCCTTTGTCGTATTATATTAATAAAATCGCACAGAATGAGATAAATAAAGCATTGTGACATGCAATAATAGCAGCTTAGAAATCGATTGTTTTCAAAATATTTGCGCTTATCTAATATGAACTATACAGCAGCCAGCCAGCTAGGTGCGCTTTGAATTATTACATGTTGTAAAATAAATTATTTTGTTTTAATTAATTTGTACATAACATAGTTGGAAATATGTATTTTAAACAAGAGTTGGGAACTTATTTTATTATTAAGTATATATGTGTAGCAAGAGCAACGTTAATGTTAATCGAAATAACTTGATAAATTTAATTAAAATATTAATGTCGAAAAGTTATTACCTAAGATGATTAGTTGTTGCAAATCTAGAACTAATTTCGAGGAATCTCATTTTTAAAGCTGCGTCGGTTCATATAATAAAAAGTTCGTTTTTCGACTAATTATTCGCTCATTTCTTTTAAGCTCTAAAGTAATTACACATTTAAAAGCAAAAAATCAATTTGAAAATTGGAAGCACTGAGGGGATAATAATCGTTTATTCGCGTAATTATCATAATTTTAAGGTACAAATTGGCCTATTAAGCTAAAAATATTTCAACAACATTTGTGAAATAATTTTTAACGAAGTATTAAAATGGATAATGGTAAAAGGGACGATAAATGCTCCTTTCCCATTAAATTAATAAATAATTATTTTACCCGTTCACAAAATAATTTCAGTAATGTTAAATATCCACTGCTTACATAATTTCACATTATTGTATAACGCTATACATTAAAGAATTTTTAAAATGGAATGATTAAGATACGCCTAGTTAGATATAGCAACAAATTCATAACCGAGAATAAAGCATATATCGATTCGTAAATTATAGAGAATGTTTAAAATTAAAGATGTTTATCTGTTAATGATATATATATTTGGCGTTGAAAACAACAAAATTTGATTTTAGTAACAATGCAAAATTGCCAAGATTTTGTGATAATGTGACAAGAGACGTAATTGATTCCACGAATCAAATAGTTATTTATTAAAGAGCGGTATTAGATTTCTCGGTTCGGACAATCGTACTGCAAATTTAATAAGAAATTTAAACGACATTCAATGTAATTTTCAAACTTTGATTTTTGTAATTGAATCTTCAATATTTAAGTATTCAAGTACATAATTTACTATTCGAACAACTAAGTATTTCTTAACTTTATAATCAAAAACTAAAAATTTAATATAGTTATCTATATATAAATATCAAATATTATTGATTTTTAGCAAGAGTTTAAATGAAAACACAGAAATGCAGTAATATTGTATGTAATAAAC
>JARJDW010008905.1:0-16002 GCA_030264715.1 Adinopsis sp. GC000173 | reverse complement strand
CACGTTAAAGTATGTTAAATGGCTCAGATTTGATTTATATTGATCAAAAACTAATTAAATCGGATTTGGATATCGGGGAGCACCATTTGCAATGGAATTAATGTATCGCACGATTGGGTACCACGTCGGTCGGTCGGTCTGTGCGCTCACTCAATGAAACTGGTTCGCATTAACAATCTAAATGAGGAATAAGGAAAAAGTGTGAGGTATGCAATATTACATTACATATCGCATACGAAAGTGTGTTATTTTTCACTGTCACATAATTAATCTTTCAAAAACTGTGACGGTGAATAATATATTATAAAAGTTTTGCCATGGAATTAATGTATCGCACGATTGAGTGACACGTCGGTCTGTCGGTCTGTGCATTCACTCAATGAAATTGGTTCGCATCAGCATTCTAAATGAGAAATAACAAAAAAGTATAAGATATATAATATTACATTACATATCGCATACGAAAGTGTGTTATTTTTCACTGTCACATTATTAATCATTTAAATACTGTGACGGTTAATAGTATATTATGTACCGGATGCAAAAGTGAAAAATACTACTTTTTCGCACCCAGTACGTAATCATTAATCATTGTAATACTCTGACAAAAAATCTAATCGATTTGCCTTTTTTGTTATTCGCCTAGCACAAAAAACACGAATCAAATTCGAATATGCTAAACGCGATCTTTATCATCTCCACTCTCCACGCTATTAGACAATAAAAAGGAAGCTAATTCGTTCCATTCGCGAACATCCATCTCTCACTCGTTTCTCATCTGTTTATGTAATACATAAATAAATCGGCGAGCAGCGCATGCATCAGCGGAAAAGTTATAAAACAAACGAAGATCGAGCAGAGTGTTGTATGTGTCATAGTAGGCTTTCGCCGAAGAAGAGAAGAAGAAAAAAAACAACAACAAAGTTTGCGCGCGCGCCCCCATTCTTTTTCGCTAGAGAGATGTTTTTTTTCCTCTCTAATAATATAGTCACTATACCGCGCCGCCGTGCTTTTTTGCTAGATACTTTTGATCGTCCGGAAATCATTCAAATTTATTAGTTGTTTTCTCTCTCTCTCTCTCTCTCTCTCTCTCTTTGGTGCGTAATGGATGGCGCACATTTAGTTGATTTATGGCGATTATAGTGTGTATTATATGTGAAAAGCGAAAAATTATACAGGCCGCTTTCGGTATGTTGCGGTGACGTAGGCAAAAAACCAGCAGTCGGTTCGCTCATCATCATCACATCCACTTCTACATCTTGCCGAACGTGATACATACTTTTTGGTTACAATATCAAATCAATTTTTAAAGAAATTACTAACAAATTACACAAAAAATTGTAAATCTTGCAAATTTTTACACTTTTAGGCAATTTGGAGGACCATCCATAAAAACTCATTAAATTTTTACAATAAATTTTGTTAAATTCGTGCATTTTGTAGAAAATCGCTATGAGAAAACAACATTTTTACAAAATTTGTAGACAAAGGCTGTAAATTTGTATTTTGTTACATTTCCAAGCAAATTGGAAAGGCTGTCAATCAAAAGCCATCAAAATTTGCAAGAAATTTTGTTAAATTCTTGTATTTTTACAATAAATTTTGTTACATTCTTGTATTTTGTAAAAAAACGCTATGAGAAAGCAACATTTTTACAAAATTGGTAAAAAAAAGCTGTAAATTTGTATTTTGTTAAATTTCCAAGCAAATTGGAAAGGCTGTCAATCAAAAGCCATCAACATTTGCAAGAGATTTTGTTAAATTCTTGATATTTTTTGCAAAAGTTACTAAAAATTCGCAAGAATAACTTAGGCAAAATCAACAGCCAGTTTCCTCATCATCATCACATCCAGCCATCTCTTTTGTTTGTTGCGTCGGCTGCTGCATGTTTTCGCATACTATTATTATTGTGCTCGAGGTATTATTTTTAGTGTGTGCATTACAGCCGGGGGCAGGTTTATGTATTACGGGCAAAGTTTCGTGCGACGCCGTTGTAGTAAATGTGCACACAAATGTGTGCACAGAATTTAGCGGATTTAATTTTAATTGAATATTAAGAGCGCGATAAAGCGCGCTGCCGCTTTATGAGGCTGTTGTATAGCGGCGCAACAACCACAACAACAACACTAAACTGTCATCTTTTTTTTATTTATAAAAATTGTTGTTTTATCGTTTATTTGCTCGAAACGAAAAGTTTTCTAGTTAACATTCAAAATTAAGTTTATTTTCAGTTTTATCTCTATTTCTTTTTTTTATCAGTTTTATCTGTTTTTCTTTTGCTATTTATTCGCATTGATTGTTTTTATATAGATTTTGATATGAAAATACGAAAAATTTTGTGGTACTAATTTTTAATATTAATTTGAAGCCTTAAAATGTTATTTTATGGATTAGTCTACCTGGCAATGCCATAAAATTAATTAGTGCAAAAAATTTTACAAATCCACAACAATATACTTTTTTTTCATAAAAATTGTTATTTTATAGCGTGTTTGCTTCTTAAAAGTTTTATAGTTAACATTCAAAATTAACTTTATTTTCAGTTTTATCTCTATTTCTTTCATTTTTTATCAGTTTTATCTCTTTTTCTTTTGCTATTTATTCTCAATTATAGTTTTTATAAGACTAAATCTAATTTAGAATTGATATTGATAAAATTGATTTAAAAAAATAAGAACAATTTTATGTAGCTCAATTGTAATATAAATTACAAGCTATAAAATATTATTTTATGGACTAGTATACATAATGCTGTCAATACGAAAACATTAATTAATGCAAAAGAAGTACAAATTTCCATCATTACACTTTTTATTTAATTAATTAAATGAATTTTGTTCTGTAAAGAAAAGCCATTTTTAAACATTTATTTATAATTGATTTGTAAAATTAGAACGAATTAAAAAATTCTAAAAGGAATTTTTCTTTATCTCGATTTGAAAAGCATTTTTTTATATCGTTTGATTAAATCGAAGTGAGGAAAATTGTAAAAGTTGCACAAAAACGTTAATATTTATACGAAATATAAGTAGGTAGATAAATCTAAAAAATTAAAAAGTAAAATGGAGCAATCGTCGACGTTATTTATGTGCCGTCGAAGCAATACGGCTAAAAGTTTTTTATTCTTTACCCTGTTTTCACATTCACTTTACATTTGTTTTTAAAATTAGCCAAACCGGCGACCAGCTACAAATTATTCGCTTTAACGTCTTTAAAGTTTCTTGCACTTATTCTCGCTAATATTCCAATATATTTTCTCGAATAGTTTTCAGAGTAAAAAAATATCTAGTTACCATTTTCCAATTTGTGCAAATTGTAATTCATCCTTGGAAATAGGATATTAGCCAAGTTTGCGCCATTTCTAGTTATTGTTATTGTTGCATTAAAATACAGTTGAAATTTTATTGGTATAGCGCTCGTCGATGTGCCGGCGCAGAAACATTTTTAAAGTTTTTTGTTATCGCTTTAGAAGATATCTGCAGTGTGTATTTTCGTCAACAAGTATTATTTTTGTATATTAATTAAAATACTCGAATACGTTTGTGAATTTATTTATGCGATGTCTCGTTAGTTTTAGTGAAAAATTACATTTCAGGTATTTTCTCAGCTAGCAACTAAAACAATAGCAAACTTTGTTCATTTTCTAGTAAAGTTACGTATATAAATGTATTTTTATTATACAATAGTCTGGAATTATTTAATTTTTAACAAGAATTATTATTCAAAAAGCACATTAGAGGGAAATTGGAGAATATCAATTAGAAATGATAATTAAGAATATAAAAGTAAGTTGATCACTAAAAATATATTCTCTAGTGAAATTCTAACCTAGAAATTATAACTTGATATTTACTTTACTTGAGATTTTCTTCTATCAATTATTTCAGGCTTGTTGTGCGTGAAAATAAATTGCGTTTGCGTTTTTTCTCGCATACCACCTAACCTACAAAATTGATAACTGTCAGCTGTCATTCAGGTACACACAGGTAGGTAGGTAGAGCGGAAACATTAAAATGTTACAATTTATAAACGATCATTTTCAGCTCGCAATCAGCTGAAACATCAGAAAAATTATTATTCACTGTCGGGGACGCCACGGCACAAACACATTTTTTATTCGCTCAAAATTAAATGGAAAATTACAAAACCGTTTTGGCGTTTATATTGTTTACATCAGCAAATACATGTAAGACTTATTTCATAGTCAAATCACTAATCCTCGATTAACTAAAGGAGGAGTTAAGCTAATGGTCTCTTAAAATGATATAAATTAAGTAAAAATAAAAGAGTTATTCGAATTTTAAAGGTTCTTGTGACTTTCAAAAACAAATATGTATAATATTTAGTTATTCGTCTTACGAGGTTTGACTGTACGTACACACTCATAATGATGTGTCAATGTGCTACTGGCGCCTTCGCCATTTCAGCGGCCACTGCACCCGCTACCAGCCGTTTTGTGATTTTAATAAGGCAACCAATCTACTTGCCATCATCATCATCCCGCTTTATTATTATTTCGATTTTTTTGCCAATCAAATTATTTTAAACATACAGAAATAGATGATGAAAGTGTGACGGTGCAACTTTCGCAACAACGATCCACATCCGCCTTCTTCCATCGTTAATTTTCCACCCTCCAATTTTTTTTGCGAAAGAGAGAAAAAAAAGCGGAATTGGGCATTTTAACTTGATTCATTCGCTCAATCATTCATTGTAAAAAACTTTTTTTTTGCATTAATTTACGTTTTTGATGGCTGTTTAATTGAAATCGCCATCATCGTTGTTGCACATTTCACCCGCAGATATTTTTTACCACGAGGAAGGTCTGAAAAGTTTCCTCTACTTTAACAAATTTCATTCTTTTTACTTGATTTTTTCATAGTTATTTTCTGTTTTCTTGACACTTTTCGCTGTTTTTTACGAGTTTTCTATATTTTTTGCTGATTTTTACGACTTTTTCATGATTTTCACTGCTTTTTGCAACTTCTTCGCTGTTTGTTAGAAACAAAGTAAGAAAAATAACAAAAACAAATATCAAAAAGCATAAAAAGAGCAAAAAAGTTGTAAAAAAGCCTCAAAATAATGACCCAAATAGGAAAAACCATGACAAAAGTTGTAAAAAACCAAGAAATAGTGACACAAACAGAGAAAACCATGACAAAAGTTGTAAAAAACCACAAAATAGTGACACAAACAGGGAAAACCATGACAAAAGTTGTAAAAAAGTACGAAAAACAAAAAAAATTGTAGAAGACCACGAAAAGTTGCAAAAAAACATGCAAAAGTTGTAAGAACAGCGAAAAGTGGAGGAAATTTTTCAGATCACCTTTGTAGTAGTCGCTATATGTAGTCTCGTATCTAATAAATCATCGATTTATTATTATGATTTTTCATTTCGTGTGCTGCGCTGCTGCACCACTACAGCGCAGCACACTTGTTTTATTGCGCCCGATTCACTTTCGCAAACGGAATGTGCAAGGTAAATATAAATCATCGCGGTTTATTAACGTCGTAAATCACTTCGGCTTTTTAATGTTTTTACAAAAAAAAATTATATACTACACTATATATAGGGTAGGTATACGCGGCGCGGCGCATATGTATCTCATACCTAGGAACACAATAAATCATTCATTCATGAAAGCTAATCTTTCGCTTTTAATACGGCGCAATCGTTATTAAATTTCATGCTGCACAATCATTTTTAATCAGTTCGCCATCAGGGTCGGGCTCCACACAGAGAAAAAAAAGTAGTAGAAAAACAATTAGTTATTATATAGTGATTAATATGGTTGCAATCAAAAATAAAGAAGTTATTCAAATTATAAGTAACATTGAGACTTTTGAATCACCCTATATACAGATTTGGGGGTTAAATTATTATATTAATTATTTTAAATTTTATTTCATTAGCTGATTATTCAGCTTTATTTAGTCTACAAGTTAAATTTATGATTTTATCTCTGTGTTTTCGACATATTTCGTTAGGTTTTGTAAAATTTAGGTCTTAAGTTCCATTTCGAATAGCGTCCCAACAGTGTCCATTAGTGCATCTTGTTTGTTTCATAAGTTGTGGTATGAAAAAAGGTGCTTCGTAAGACGAATTATCCATAGTATGAAAAGCTTATCTATAATGTTTTGATTGTACATGAGAAAATTTTACTCTACAGTTTTTGTCGCAGTATGTACTAACAATATATTATAAATAATAAATAACAGACATTTTATCAAAAAAGAAAAGTTGTTGTGTTGCTATTTGCCAACGTTGTTCCATTAGTAAACACTTAATTTTTTTTCTTCACAATTTCTGTTGTATTATAGTAACAACTTTGTTTTTTCGGATCAAAAAATGTATCTATACGAAAAATCCAAAACGACCTTCAACTTTCGCCGAGTTCGCAATAAATACAGATTTTTATTGTGCGAAAGATTGATAACATAACAAAAAAATGTTTGCTTATCGTTTCTAATTAAAACATACACAAAATTATGTAAATGTGTCGTTGATTTATTGCGATGAGTAATCTACAAAAAAAACAACAAATTTATTATAATACAATCTGAATTATTAATTTTATTGTGCTTGTTAGTGACATTGTTATTTTTATATAAATGCTGATGGAAACATTACATTCGATGTTACTACAACGCAAATAAGGCAATATTTTTCTCTAAAATAGCATGAATGTACATGTACAATTTATGCTGCTAATAATGTCAAAATCTCGTTAGTTGAAGATAAATCACGTGTAAAAAAGTTATCTATTTGTTTTGGTGGAATCCAAACGTTGTTCGTTAATGTTATTTTTATAAGCTTTTTTCGGCAATTTCTTTGCGCCTGTCAGCTTGTTGGTGCTTTGGTTTAAATCAGTGTTTCCCAACTGTCAAATTTACACGAAACGAAAAAAAATTCTTATTGACTTAGTTTCATATCATATATTTAAATTAAAAGAGCTAGTGGGCTGTGATAGTAACGTAATAAAGTACAACGAATATAACAAATATTATATTCATTAAGACATTAGATTATTTAAACCTATATTTCCCTACATTTATGAAATTTTAGATTAATTTAAGTAACATGCCTGCTTGATGTACCCGTCACTTTCAGAGCCTATTCGATAAAAACGTGACTAACCTCGAAATCAAAAGACCTCCACCTGAACGAGGTAAGTCTGAGATTTAAAATTTAAATTTTAGAGTTTTACAGGTACTTAAGTATTACAGAATCTCTACATTTCAAGTTGTGTATGAATATTGTGACACATTTCCTTGCTATAGTGAAGAATTTATTTTAATCATCTTTGCAAATAAATTTGTTTATAATAGTTTCAAAATGTTAATATAGAATAATTGTAACATTTCACAATTTAGAAGGAAAACGCTGTTAAAATCGCATGGGAAATGCATAAAAATGTAAAAAATGACACTTTCTTTAAATTTTGGTTTTTCCACATTTTCCAAGCGATTTTTAAGCAATTTTCAATTACTCTACCTCTTAAACAGTATATTCTAACAATTTTGAAGAAAAACGCTGTGAAAATCGGATGGAAAATACACGAGAACGTCAAAAATGTCGCTATTTTAATCATTTTTGTTCTTCGACATTTTCCGAGCGATGTTATGCAATTTTTTCAATTAGTCTACCTCTGGAATAGTATATTCTCACAATTTAGAAGGAAAACGCAGTGAAAATCGCATGGGAAATGCAAGAAAACGTCAAAAATGTCACTTTTTTATAATTTAGGTTTATCGTACATTTTCCGAACAATTTTTATGCAATTTTCAATTCGTCTACCAAGAAAACGCTGTGAAAATTACATGGCAAATGCAGTCATGTTATTATATGTATTTACTTTATTTTAACACAAGAGTCGTTAATTTTCTGATTCAACTCGAAAAAGTAAAAATACTAACAACAATGACTCTCTGTGAATTAGATCCCAGCGTTGGTTCAGCGCTTTTCTTTTCTTAGACGCAAAAAGATTTTTATAAAATTGTTTTGGCTAAAAGTGTTCATCAAGTGTTAGAGTTTGATATTGTAGTTTTCTGATTATACACAATTTCTCTTGGTTAATATATTATCTCATTTTTTCCAACAAGAATATTAAATAATAAATAAACTATTTTTTATAAAAGCCTACTTTTACATCACATTCAGCTTCTACGTACAAGCAAATGAGATAATATTTATCTTCATAATAGCAACAATTTGCCTGCAAATGATGTCAAAATCTTGTTAGCGGAAGATAAATCACGTAAGAAAGTTATTTGTTTCGGTTGAATCCAAATGTTATACTTTATACGTTTAATGTTATTTTTATAAGATTTGTTTTAGCATTTCCTTTACGTCCGTCATTCATTGTGTTGTTGCCTTTCGCTTGGCTTGAATTGCCTTAACATTTTTATAGTACATATTTAGCTCTGAATGTTCCCCTCATTTTCATATACAGCCGCTGCTTTTTTAATTACAGCCCATTTCCTATTCCAATTTTATTTGCTCTTTCCAACAAGATAATTCAAATAAGATTAGTCCAATACGTCACGATGTCACGAAAATAAAATATGTTTGCGACATAAATAACAATAAACTTATTGCTTGATTCTTTTCCTATAACAAACAGAAGCAAAATACATTTACAATATTAACCTTTGGGTGGTGGGTGTACTGTTTCTCTGATATGGATTACCAGCATCACATCAATAAAATATTATACTTTCAACTCCCAATGTATAATTCAATTCTTTTTTATATTTTTAAATTTATTTTAATCCATATACGCTATTTAAATATTTAAAAATTATAAATAAATTCTTGCGTTTTTTACATAATTCAGCTAGCATGCAGATGAATAAATTATTAATAAAAAAAATATTTAAAGAAATTTTTACAAAACAAAACATAACCTCACTTTTTTGTATGTTGAATATTCTTGAGTTATATTTACAACAGCTTCATAGAAAAAGTAATAAAACATACCTTTACTAAATATATCTTGGATTCAATACACTAAATTGACGAGATTACATTTTATCTTCTTCTAATTGCGATAAAAAGTCAGGAATGTTAAAAAAAATGTTGATAAACAAGACAGCCGTGTTAAGCATCTGGATAACCATTGCGCGCATGCGCTGAACTAGTCTTTCATATTGGCCAACAAAACAAAAACATTTGCTATTGTCAAGTAATTTGCGCATCGGCTTTTACTATACATACCACAATTTGTGATTAATTAATTCGTGTAAATGCGTGTATTGTGTGAGGGTGGAATAATTAGCATTGTGATGTCAGGTCGCTATATATTGTGGAAGTCGATCGGTAAGTGTTTGATTATGAAATATGAGTATGAATTAATATTGCGTAAATTGCTTATATGTATAGGTTAGGTTGATATGGGCCATGCCGGCATATTTGATGTTGACAAAGATGTGGAACCAAACAAGTCGTTAATCTTGAATTACGCAAGGTATGCACTTTAATATTTTTATATTATCATATGTGTATGGTGGAAATTATAACTATTGTGTGACTTCTTCTTGGTTAATTAATTGAATATTATTACGTTGGAGTTGAGATGTGGAGAACGCTTTGTAAGTGGGTGTAGGTGTAAGGTAGCTATTAAAATCATATCCTTTTAATATAAGATAACAACGTTTCGAGGCAATTTTACTTCGCCGGATCATTAAATGATCATTATCATCAGATTAAATTAAGAGAATTTATATATTGGAGAGTAGAATAAAAGTAGAATGAACAGTATTTAGTTACCTTTCCTACACCTACATAAATCTACATTTAAATTCGGAAAATATAGCAATTTAATTATTTTAAAGGTAGTTTCAAAATACATAGCTAAAACTGTTATAATTATCTATCCAGTCGCTTTCTTCTGGGATTTATACACATTAAAATATAATATTTACATATTATCTTTGTAATTATATGTCTATAGATACTCTTTGGTCTATAGTAACATGACTCATAGCTAACCAGGATTACATATTGTGTAAAGCAGAGCTTACTTTTAACAAAGACTGCGGCACGTTTGCATAGCCGACTTAGTTTCATGCACATTGAACAACGGAATAATCTATTATTGTATAATATGGTTATATTGATAAAGATGAGAGTAAAACTATATTGCAGATGATATGTTTTAATAATAAAATAATAAAAACAGGTGGACTACTTAAAGCAATCATAAATCTACATCGAAAATCAGAAATTGTAGTAATTTAATTATTTTAGAGGTAAAAGTAAAGCGACATAGTTTTGCACAAATATGAGAGCCAAACAATGTATCAATTGTAAAAGATACTAATTATTTTAGGCACGTCTTATAATATTTTTTTATTGCAACTAAGACTAGATGTTAGCATATGGAAATTATATTCAAATTTAGTTGAGAAATAATTTCCATCTTTCTGACAAACTTGCAAGAAAATAAATAGTATTAAAATCACTTAGAAAAATGAACAGTGTTTAGTTGCTATTCTACTTAAATATGGTAATTTAATTATTTTGGAGACAACTTTAAAATCTATAGTTAAAAATGCAACACGTTTGTATAAATGACTTAGTTGTCATATCGACAAAAATTAGAATCAAACAATCTTTATGAATGTTCAATTGTGAGGATTCTCGGCATCGTCGTCATGACAATAGTTTTGTTTATGTAATATTTGCAACTTCATACACACATTATGTTTTATTTCATTCCGTGAGATGGCATTCAAATTGGCGGGCTATTTAAATATGAAAAATTGTTTATGATTGCGTGATTTTTGATTTAATTAGTGTTATTATACAAATGTTTTTAATTAGATACTTACTCGTTATAAATATCACTACCTAAAAGCAAGCCTAACCTTCCCTTGCTTACAAAAGAGGCTTAAGAATTCCTGTACAAGGTATATGTATGTGTGTATTATGTGCTTTAATGTTTTTGTAGTATCTACCTAAGACTAGATGTTAACATGTGGAAATAATATTCAAATTTACTTTAATGCCATTCTCCACCCATGTACAGCTGTCTAACGTTTGAAAATGAAGCTCAAATAAATTGGAAAATTTGCTATTTAAAAACCGATGTTTATTTATATTCATGTCTATATATAGTAGCTATATATTGCCTCTAAACAAATCTTTTCATCTCCTCGCATTTAATGGAAAAGTCATATTTTCTTATCTAACAAACCAAAAAATAATACGTCATATTATTTCGTCGTCATTCACAGAAATCAAAGCCAGTGGAATAAAGGAAACGTATATAACATGATGGCAGGCAGACATTTCACTTTGTAATGATGAAAATACGAATTTTCACCCACACAACACACACACACACACATACATATATGTAATTAATTACAATGTTTTTTTTATCAATACGAATGTGGTGGTTCTGGTGTGGATATTTGTACTTGTCATGTAATCCACTCGTAATTAGCCGCCAACAAATTACGAATTTATACCGAATTGATGCATTCAGCTGAAAATTAAGCGATGCTAAATCATATATTTTGACGCTGCTTCGGGCTGGCTGTGGCATAGTTCGCCACAGCAGCTACTAGCTCCCCACGAATGAAAGCGTCGTCTCATATATCTAAATCTTTATAATCTTGCAGCGTTATAAAATATGATGACCTCATTTCTATGAGGGAAAACTATATGTACAGTACATTATTACCATACTTTATTAAAAAACATATACACATACACGTATATACAGAGTGTAGAGTTAGAATTCGGAGCAAAAAGTGTTTATTTATAAGCATTGATAAAAGAATTATATAGATGTGAAATTGCATATTTATTCTGGTTTTGGAATGTAGAGAGTACAACTAATCACATTTTTGATTTCATTCATAGATTCCAATTGGTTCCAGCAACTTAAACCTTAGGAAACTAGCAATCTTCTAAAAAAATTGCTGAAGTTAATCAAGTTCTATTTAAACAATTTTTGCTATGAACTTTCATTTTATATTGACACCTTGAACCTCTATGATATGCTTGATTTGCACCCTATAACGCAAGGATAGTTTTTTCAAGTAATCGCGGTTTATGTTGGCTTGTAGTAATTCAGAGGATTAAAGCAAGCACTAAAGATGTACAAATGGGAGGTAATTTTGATGGATCCAATGAGATTCACTTGAATGGGTTAGAATTACTTGGGTTTGCTCAGTATTGCAGCCGAAAATCCAATTTTGTGGGAGTCGCAATGGAATTTTGGGAGTAAATAATAAGTTGCGGTATCTGTTCTGTTAATTCTGAAATCACCTGATCTGGACCGGCTACTTTCAAAAGTTTGGGATCCTAGTGGGTCTCATGTACTTATGAGACTCAATATTTGGCTTTGGAAGAATATTCTAATCATTGGGAGTGTGATATAAGGCCGAAAATGCCTTTATTATGGGATGGGATAAATTGGGATTGCAAATAATGATTTGGAAGTTGTTGGAATGGAAACAGATATTTAGTCCACATTGTTAGGAGGCTAAAAGTTCTTCCACCAAAACAGCATATTCGGGCTTTAGCGCAAGGAACAAGTAGATCATAGAGGTTCAAAGTGACTATACAGAATGAAAGTACTCAGCAAGGTCCCTTTACATGACATAAAAGTATTCTTTACATATTGTCTTAAATAAACAATTTTTGGTTGAAAAAATTTTGTTTCCAGATTCTATTGCTTCACTGTGTATATGGCACATCTCTATTTATAGCGCAAAAAGCAATGTGTGTAGTGTTGTAGGGCTGGCTGTTTTGTTATTACAGGCAAAAACGTGGTGCAAATATGAAATGGCGAAAAAATAGATTGAGATGCCTTTATGTTCACGTCAAATAGTTAATTAGCCAGTGAATTTGTAAAATATTTAGTCAGCGTTTTGCAGATGAATCGCGATAAATAACTATACATATAAAAACGTACGAAATTGTCGCTTTGCTGGTTTTATCTATCATGTCCAAACAAATAATAATGTTTGCTCTTCGTCTGTCAAATGAAATAAATGATGCATTTTGTCGAAATTCCCATCGCCATTTGTTTTTTTCCTTCTCTTCGCTCATGCTCGTGCAATGTGTAGTATGTAGGTTTCTTGATTAATTGTTGCAGCACGACACTGAAACGTTTCGACGACGACGTCGACGACGCACTTCTCTCTCGCTAATTCGGTTTTGTGTTATCGCTCGCATTCCTTCTTTTTATAGGAAGTGAATAAACTTTCATGAAGCTTATATATCGCTACTCTGATTCACTACGACGAAATAATTATTTATTTTACCGGTATAAAAAACGGATAAATATAAAAATGCCAGAGTTCCTTGTTCTTTTACTGCTATTTCGTATGTTGTATGTGAAACATTCGCATTTAATCGTCGTTCGCTTGATGCACCGTAGTTTAATAAATAATGTTTTTGCAAAGTGCATGTTGTAAGCGAGCGCGTATAGAAATTGTCATTGTGCTGCACAAGAAGAAAGAAGAAGACGATAAAAAACAATCGAATTCGTATACACGCTGATTAGATTTATCACTCTAACAAATTGCATTGCAAAATCTTCATTCGAATTGCTGTAAATTAAATTTCCTCGCATGATGCTGCACATGGATGGAATGCAATTAAAATGATGCGTTCCGATTTGGATTGATTTATATATGTTTTGTGTACGAGAAGATACATTTCGGACGCAATTCTTATCACCTGGGACTGGGTAGTTTTTTTTAAGGTGGGAGTGAGATTCATTAAGTATTTTGCGGCGCGATTACTTAATTACGTCGAAAATTAACGCCACAACTGCATAATAACAAACGCACAATGAAACAATAATGTTGATGTAATATAATTAATATTATCGTTCGGAAATATATTCATATATTCGTGTCGCGCGACAAGTATTTAAGAGCGATATAAAACGTTTATACGTAAGCGGTCTGAATAGTTTTCACGATTTTAGTGTTTTATTGCTATTTTTCGCGTTTTCTGCTTTTTTCGCATTTTCTTTCCTTTTCAGCACTTATCCGCGTCTTCATCTTCTGCGTTTTTCCACATTTTACTTATTTTTAATTTCTTTTGCGTTTTATTCCTTAGTTTTTTAGAGTTTTTTTAATTTTTTGCTCGTTTTTTAGAGTGTAAAAGGCAAAAAATATGAAACAACTTTGCAAAACGCGTTAGAGAAGCGAAAAATGTAGCAAAACCTCATAAGAACAGCGAGAAAATTTTAAATATTGAGAAGGCTTGAAACTTTTCAGGATGCCCATGTATAAATATTTTTGTTTCGTTTAGATTTCTTTTTTCCATCTTTTTTACGTTTTTGTGAGTTTTTCAGAGCAAAATGGGCAAAGACAATATAAAACAATGAAAAAATAATTAAAAACGTATAAAAGTAACTCAAAATGCATAAAAAAACAGCAAAAAAGGACATAATAAATCGCTGAAACAAGTTAAAAACTTATAGAAAAACTGCACAAATGCGTAAGACTTCTCATATAACTCTTGTATATATAAATGTTTATTTCGGTTAAATAGATTTTTTTAAATCTCACTTTTGACGCAATGGTTTTCCCTCTTATCTCTCGGTCTGACTATGTTTTTTACGTGGGAGTGGGACTCATTAACTGAGAGATTTTCCGTGATAACTTAATTACGTCGAAAAACTAACACCGCACACAATGACAAACCCACAACGATACAATAACAATGCGTCGCACAGCTTCGTTTTTTCTTCCTGTGCGATAAAATCATTATTTTTAGTGAGCGCGCCGAAGTAATCGTTATTCAATTATTGCGTATATATATATATATAGTTAAAGGGAAATGGAAAAGTTGTTGAAATATTAAAGCGCCGTTTCTTCCAATTTGCCGTTTGATAAATTGTTTTCGTTTTTTTTGCGCTTTCGAGTGTTAGTTGAATAGTAGTAGTATAGCGAAGCGATTTGATCGCTCTCATACGCTATTTGAAAAGTTTAAGCGTGTAAGTTTGGTTGCATAATAGGAAACCATTATCAATGCGATTAACTTAATTGTACGCTAATATTTAGTTTTAGTAGCGCGGTGGTATAAAGTCATTTGTTTATAGAAAGTTTAACCTAATTTTGAGGTAGTAATATGCGTAATTATTTTAAGATTAATTTGATTTTTAGTTTAAGCGAACATACATATATAGCTAATATTTAATCAAAATAATATTTTGTAAAATTGCAGTTCACAGAGCAGCGACTATATATTTCACTATTTTAGTGTTTATTATATTTTTTGCATTTTTTCATGTTTTTTTTGTGTTATTTCGTTATTTTTGTTCGAGCTTTAACATTTTCCTTCGTTTTTCAGAGAAGAAAAGGCAAAGGATATTGAAAAAGATTTATAAAATGCAAAAACTGCAAAACTTCTTAAAAGCAGTAAATAAGGACATAATTTAAACAAATCAGCGAAAAAATGTAAAATAATGAAAAATTTCGAAACTTTTCAGTCTGCCATGGTATATAAATATGTTTGTTTCGTTTAGATTTTTTGTTTTTAGTTTTTTTACGTTTCTTGCGTTTTTCTTAATTTCATTATTTTAGTGTTTATTGTATTTTTTGTGTTATTTCGGTATTTTTTTTCGAGCTTTATTACATTTTCCTTCGTTTTTCAGAAAAGAAAAGGCAAAAGATATAGAAAAAGATTTAAAAAATGCAAAAATAACTGTAAAAAACTTCATAAAAACAGTAAATAAGGACACAAACCAGCGAAAAAATGTAAAATATTGAAAAATTTCGAAACTTTTCAGACTACTCATGTATATTAACATATTTGTTTCGTTTAGATTTCTTGTTTTCAGTCTTTTTACGTTTTTTACGTATAGCTAATATTGAATTAAAATAATATTTTGTAAAATTGAAGTTCAGACAGCAGCCAGCGCCGCAGAGCGTTAAAAGCGTGTGCAAATATTTTATTGGCACAAGGCTGAACTTTTATAATTATCGCGTAATGCTAATTCTATTAACAGAATTTAATTAACGTCTATA
>JARJDW010008904.1:0-34933 GCA_030264715.1 Adinopsis sp. GC000173 | reverse complement strand
ACTGATTGGTGAAATGGTGCACTTTTTCACATATACACAATTAATCTGTGGGATACTAATTATAATCGATTTTTATTTACAGACATAATAGAACATATAATGTAGATTTTAACAAATATTCTACTACTATGTAAAAGAACACTCGTACATTTGTGTGTGGGATTGTAAAACTAATTTTAATCTTGTTTGCTTTCCCATTATAATAGAAATTTGTTTTGATGGAGCTAAGTATAATATGCTTTTTCACAATAAATAAAATTTCATTTGCTATGACTTTTCAGATATCATCCACCCCCACACAATTTTTCTATTAAATTTCCAGTGCAAAACTATACGATGTTTATTTTATATATATGTATATAATATACCGAAAATGAATTTCCTTGCGCGCTGCAAAAATGTTTGCGGGTAGCGAAAAATAGAATAACAAAATTTAATTAACGAGCATTTAATGGAAAATAAATAAAGGAGAGGGCGTTTCTGTTAGTTTAATGTGTGGTGTGGATATTATTCAATGTGTGTGAGTGTGTGTGTGTGTGTGGATGATTTATTATTATTATTATTACTATATATGAAAGTCCATCGAGAGAGTGGAGAAGCAGCAGCAGCGGCGAAAATCAGTTGTTGAATCGGAAATGGGAAAGTAACCGCGTGACGTGTTTCCTTCGGCGGTCATCCATCATTCAATCAATGCGAGTGAAGTTTGTTGTATACATATATATGTATATATATTGAACAGATTGGCTGTTGGATAACCGCAAAACACTAATGATCAAATGAATGATGTGCCGAAAAAAAAATGTGAAAATGTTTTTGATGATGCATGTTTTCTTTTGGGTACGTGAGCGGCACGCCGCAAAACACCGACCAGTCGTTGGTTTTTCGCGTGAATAACAATATTTTTTGTAAAAATTAATAACAATACCAAGAAAATGCTCTTCAATTTACGACCAAGTCAGGTTATATCTACATAATATGTACTTTATAATACATGTTTGATAAAGACTTATTTTTAATTGTTTTAAAAACATACTAATGATCGAATTTTGTTGATGCATGTTTTCTTTTCTTTGGTGTAGGTGAGCGGCACGCTGCACAACACCGGACAGTCGTTGGTGTTTCGCGTCGATAAGGACACGAAACAGCATGTGAATATCTCCGGCGGCCCGCTGGCCTATCGCTATCAGTTCGAGGAAATTTACATACATTACGGCATCGAGAATCAGCAAGGCTCCGAACATCACATCCACGGCTATTCCTTTCCGGGCGAGGTATGTATAATATACTCGAATATATATATCTATATCTCGTATACCTACACATTCTATACCATATATTTTAAGCGCTTTGCCTTGCTTAGTTTTTAATAATTCAAACGACAACTTGTTGGAGCTTTTTCGGCGTGTTGGAATTTTTTATACATACATATACCCAGACGAAGTGAAGGGAGTGAAGGGCGCGTATTGGATCTCTTAGTAGTAGGTTGATTTCGATAATTCACATGTCAGATACGAATGCAAAGCAATGTATATAAATTTTGCCCAAAGTGCAACCGGCATCTTTACCTGAACAAGAACTCTATATCATTCTGTCTAAGGAAAAACGTAGCATTACTTAACATTCTACTCGCATAACAGAAATAACATTTCGATCTTTTTTTTCTCTCCCAAAACCCTCCACCTCCTCCACCTTCTTTCTCCGCACACCAGCAGCACACAACGTGCTGCTCTCGCTCCAGCTCCTCCACCGCCACATCATTGCGCTCCTTCTTTCAAACACACATAGACGCACACATCCACCTACTTCCCTCTTCTTCTCGACGGCGGCGGTGTGCGCCACTATATCCTCCTCTAATTTTTTCTTGCTTTAACTTTATCTTCCAGTGAATTTACAATAGATATTTTATATGGACGGGATGTGAACGTAAAACCGTTGCACGTACATTAGAATTTTTCCCAATAGAAAAATTTAAAATATAGATGGCGTTTATTGCCTTTATGCTTATTTCCAACACAAATTATACTCTAATCTAATAACACTAAGAAAGCGTCGCGCACATCTACCTACCTAACCGGGGAAAAAATTTTATTCACATAAAATGTTGCATTATATTAGTCCCCTTCCAGCAACAATGCATTTAATTAAATTTAATAAAAACAACGCGCTACATATTATCGCAAAATTTATTATTATTAAACATAAATATTAAAAACTGTCTACACTTTATGACCAAGTTTACTAATTTACTTTAAATCACATGTTTGGTAAAGACTTATTTTTTGTATTTGTTTGTTTTTGGTAGATTTATTACACATGCGACGACATACGAACCGAAGAGATTTCTTCAAATATATGATTTTTATGATTTAATATCGTTTGATATATAAATTTCTTCTTAATAATTACTGCTCCATAAACCACATCCAAACGTTCAATATAAAAATTTTATTAAAAATATTTTTTAAATTTATGGTTATCATAGAGGAGCAGTGCGGGTTTGTATGTAAGAGGAGGTGTATTTGCCTTAAAGCACGCAACGCGATTCTTATATAAGCGTTATCAACTTTTTGAGAGACTTCAATAAATATGTTTTTTGCGTTGTTGTTGTTGTTGTTCTTCTTCTTCTTCTTCTTCGTTTCTTGCCGCTCCACCTTTTATATATAGTATACTTTGTCGAGCTTTCTTAAAAACATAGATGGCAAACTCTCATTAATAATATCCGCCTTCTCTCAACCATTTATAGATATTTATGTGAGCATTGTGTTGAAAGTTTGTAGGTCAAACTCTTTATGAAGCCACATAATCAAAATGTTTATGATCTAACATGCTTAAAACTTTTTATAGTTCGTCGTTGTCGTGCGGGTTATAATATAAAAGACTTAAATTTATTAAAGTGTAGAGTATTATATCTATATATGAAAGGCACTTAAATCTCGGTTAATGCACAGCCTCAAGCTTTAACTGACACTTAACGACAAAAATTGTTTCTTATCGTTTTTGATTATATCACAAATGAGACATTCTAAAATTATTAAATTTTTTACTTATCTTTTTGCGCTACCTAACGAATTTCATTCTTTATACAAAAAATATATTAAACTTTATTATTTCATCGTAAAAAATCAACATTATAAAAATAATAATATATATAAATTTAATCATATAAATAATAAATCATTTATTTACTTTTTTATACTTTAGATATTAATCACATACAATCATAATAAAAAAAATGAATTTTTATTAGCTGAAGCTGGGAGGGGAATAAATTAGTTTTCTAAACCGACTACTACCACTACAAACTAATTTTATTTTAATTAAAGCAATACTAACTAACTTCCAAATAACAATAAAGTGTTTATTTTTTATTACATTTCAACTTAAAATTAATTTTCGTACAAAAAAACGGATTTTTTAATTAAATTTTCTCAACAAACATATGCCCCCAAAATTAAATAATTGATGCGGTGTTTTGTCATTATTGTTTTTGCTACTATTATTGTATTGTGCACGGGTATAAAAGGCGGCGAAGAAGGCAAGGCAAGAGGGGTTAGAAGGGGGACGAGGAGAAAAGTTTCGCGGAAAATAAACAGCCCAGCCACTGCGAATGAGGCACACGCGGATGTACTTTTCATTTCAGCGAACAACAAAAGAAAAAATCCTTGACTAGAAATGCGCATTAGCCGAATGAATAGAAGAACTATTTATTTAATTACAACATTAATGTATGTTCTATTGTAACAAATTATTTTGGCTTTTTTTATTTAGTGTATATATAAAACAAGGCATTGTGCGTAAATAACAACAACAGCAACAACAACAACAAACGAAAAACAGCACATATAGCTATACTACCCCTACACACATACAGAGCCATTGTTTTATGATCAATTTACATATTTATTATTTAATGAATGCATTAGTCAATTAAAATATTCGATGCTCTATATATAGATATGTGTAGGGGTTTCAATCATTGTTTTTTGTACAGGACAGTCTTCTCTTTACTTACAATGTCCTCTCTACATATAATTCAATCTATAAAGCATAGAGAGTTGTTAAAATTTAATTTTACATTGATATAGCTTATTGCCTTTCCTCACACAACCCGATTTCGGAATTTTTTTTTAATCGGTTTTTGACTGTTGTTTGCTTTATTGACGTTGAAATTAATTAAAATTAATCTATTAAATACATATAGTAGATGTATAAAAATGGTTTATACCAATTTTCGATATTAAAATGGCACATTTCTATCAAAATTGGGAAAAAAGTCGGCTAATAGCGGCTCCTCCACCAAAATATACACATCTTTTGCTTACAACTTCTTGTTATTCAAAAAATTGGGCACAAATGATGAGTTCAAGACATGTTTTCGATGTAAAATAACATTCTGCTTCAATTTTTGATATAAAAATTAGACATTTTCATTATCAAGTGGGGAAAATTCTAGCAAAACTCAATTTTCCACCACAAAATCGGCTATAACTTGTTTCTATGCGAGATACGCAGCTAGGGTTAGTCGCAATCATTTTAGAATGCAGAAAAACTTCTTAGTACGAAATTTGAGCAAAATCAATTTTTTGTGAAAAATCGCGAAAATCGTAAAGGGATTTTTTAGATTTTCGCACATCTAAGCATAAAATCTTGTAGGAATGCCTAATAATAGTAATCGAGCCCTTTTATAGCTTCTTACTACTATTCAAAGAGGGCCAAATAGACAATCAATCGTTTTTTTTAATTATGGAATTAAATCCCAAATTGTCGACGGTGTTATTCCAAAATAAATTAAATATGTGATTTTATTGCGTAGTAAGATGTTGTTTCTATATATTGTGTGGGGACAATAAAATTACGTCAGCAATTTAATTATAATAAACTAATTTTTTCATTTCGTTGAAAATTTCCATGCGCCGAAGAAAGGATTGTGTGATAAATGAGAATTCTTTTCTATAGACGTTGAATAATTGTCAAGTTTTAATAAAATTTATGGTTTGCTTGTTGGTTGTTCGGTTGATGGGGGGAGGGAGGAAAAATTGTATAATACATCCAACAACATATTATTTACGTTGTTCCCCTTCCCCTTCGTATTGGTATTGTATTGTGGATATGTGTTATCAGACAAACTATACACTTATATCAACGACGAAAAAAAAAACCGAAGGAATAAATAAAGCGATGGAATAACAACAAAAAAATGTGCGCCGAGATCGATATGAATAAAGCAATAATATAGGAGCGAGATACATGTCGCAGTCTATCACGCGCGCTCCTCTCAAGAATTCAATAAGTCGTAGTGGAATGATTCTGAAGATGGATGCTGCTTGGCTGGCTGGCTGACTGGCTGGCTATACTGCCGGCTTAAACCCCTTTCAATATATTTTAAGGGTTAGAAATGTCGCCGGAGCAAACGCAACTATTTACATTTCAAATTCATTTCGTCGCATCCTTATACTACTATATATATATTGTATATACATCTATACAAAAGCCGACAATCAGTCCGATTTTTTCGAGTCGAGCATTTCGATTAAATTAATTTATTTTGCTTTGTCGCGGACGTGGTGGCACAACAGCATGGTGTAGAGCGTGTATGTGAGCTGCTGCTGGAAATGAATGAGTGAATGCGGAAAAGAATAAATCGAAACTGTTGCTGTTGTTGTTGTATCAAAGTTAATTGACGCCATAATTTATACTGCTACATACTATTTCCCTCCCACTTCCCTCCCTGCACTACTAACTAATACGACCTCCACCAAATGACATTAATGTTTAATTGTTTTTAGATCCAGTTGTATGGATTTAATAAAGAGCTCTATCACAATATGTCAGAGGCACAACATAAAGCACAAGGCATCGTTGCTATTTCGCTTATGGTACAGGTAAGTGCACTTTATATAATGAGACAAACTGCAGATGGAAAAAATGCATAAACTAAATTAACCTTCACTCAGCTCAATTTCTAGTATCCTAAATGGATTAGGCACTTAAAGAATATTCTAATATGCATTATCGTCGTTTCGGATTATATCCTTAACTGAAATATTAATAATAATCACCTCGCATTTAGGGTACAGATAATCTAATTTATACAAAAGTAAATCAGGACTAAATATATATATATGTAATTGAAAAAAAATCCCCCTACTAATCATTTATCAAAACGCCGAATGAAATAAAAATCATTATATAGCATTTTTATTCAATATCCGGGTTTTTTTCTTCACTTCATATTATTACCAGCCAGGATATTTAATACGGCATTTGCCATAAGTAGCGCGAAAAAAAACTGTACCTACACACACATGGAGAGAGATGACATTAATCACATTTGCAATTAATAACCTTTTATCAACACTATTTGCCGCTTATTAGCTAGTTATATAGCGCGTTATATAATTAATATTTAATTTTCCAACTTGATAAAACGCTGATTAATAGCCTAATTAAAAGTTGATTCATTGTCAAATAAATTATTACAATCAGCGCGCGTGAGTTTTATTATATATAGTCAGGTATTTCATGCGCATTTTTTCTGCGTATCTCTCGTGGACTGATGAAACTATTCGATAATTAATTATTAAATATCTCAAATAATTGAAACATTCCCGTGCATTAAACCGCCAAACAATACATTTTTTTATTTCTCTCTCGTGGAAATTGCAATAAAAGATTGCTGGCGCGCTGCATACTTGAAATAAACGAATACAGTGCACGCAATTGAAATTTTACGAATATTATTAACAACATGCATATAGCGGAATTATTCGTTCGGATTGATCACAATTAACTAATTTTTAAATATAAACTAGGTATTAATAAGTCCACTTTAAAGAAGAAAATATTTGTTTAGAATTATTTGTTCTCTAATTAAAAATGAGGACAATAATAAGTTCATCTTAAAGCAAATATTTGTTTTTGCAACAAAAATGAAGTTTTTAGCCAATTTATATAACTTTAAAATAAAAATTGTTGTAAACTTGTTGCGTAAAAAATTGATTTTTGTTACTTATTCATTACTCGCATTGAAATATACAAAGCTATTAATACCTTGAAGAGACTAAAAAGTTAATCAACAATCAGAAAGTTGTAGAGTGTCTGAAAAGTCGTCGACTATTTTTTTAAAATTTTGAACAATTACTCATTGATTAAAAATTCTTCATTATCTAAATTATACCTAAATTGTTTTTTAAAAGTTGTGCAGTGATTAAAAATCTATCTACTAATTTTTTTTTAATTAAAAATTGTCTTTGTCTAATCACTAAATTTAATTAACACCAAATATGTTGCAACTATATCTTAAATTCTCAACGACGAGCAAAAAAAATCTTCGTCTAATTTTAATGCGACATAAATTATGACGTGATAAAACTTAGTAATTAAATTAAGGAAGCGCGCGGTGATGATGAGGAAGAAGAAGAAGAAGTCGGGCGACCGGCCGGCAAATGTGCGTTAAAGTATCTATATAAAAAATAAACATTTTTGTATTATCCAAGACTATAAACTAGGTACTACATAGTTGACGTTCCGTTCGCTGTTTGTTTTTTTTGTGTTTTTTCTGTAATTTCATCCCAAATTGTTTAATAATGCGCCGGAAAGTATTTACGGTTTTTATTGCACAACGCATCAGTGCGACATTTATTTGGCGTTGTTCTAAGAGTAGTTTATGCAATGTCCGAGCAGCACACTGTCGGTCGTTTCGCTTACCCAACCAAATATTACACATACGAACGTTTTAGAATTCCTGCACTTTAATAAATTTCCAGTATGCGTGTTTGAAGAGCCGGCGAGAGCAAGCGCTAAAAATACTTGACGTTTTTTGTGGTCACATTGTTGCTTTAGCCTTTTTTACCTATTTGCGCGCACAAATACACCCACCCACACAACTGACAAACCGAAATATTTTTATTCGTGTGTTGTGCACAATAAATTCTCGTGCGTTTACAACGAGAACCAACTTGCAAATAAAATATTCGACGTCAATCAATTTATCATCGTTCGAGAGATTTGCTAAATAATATCAATCAAAGTGATTCAATTAATTGAGATCGATAAATTGTGTGCGGCGCAATATTCGAAACATAAAAAGTCGTTTTTCGCTATTGAGGAGGGGAATGACGAAGAAGAAGTAAAAAAGAAAAGTAACCTTTCGCGAAAATGCGTCTCAAACATTTTACGAAACATTGCGCGAGCGATGCGGTCTCATTGTAATAATGAAAGTCTTTTTCATTTTCTATCTCCTTTCGACTTTTCGGAGGCGAATAAAATCCCGAAAATTCGCAGTAAGCATTTTAAAGTGATACACATTGAATGGGAGCGCTTAACGGACGGAAATGGGACGAAAAGGAAGTACAATAGATTAGCATATTGTGATCTGTGCAATGCACATCATCGCAAAGCTAGTAGAGTAGAGCAGAGCAGCAGCAAAAAAAACTGATCTTTCTTATTTCCTTTGTCATTTTCATTGCGATTAAACTGAGAGAAAATATTTATGATAAATAAAATAAAAACAAATACACGATGAACGCGCGCGCGCGCCCTCAATAAAATTCAAAACAAACCGAAAACTTTGACGTGGCATAAAGTTTTATTTCACTCACTTCACCCGGATATTAGCACGCACAATTAATTTGCACAATTGTTATATTAACTATTATTAGTACTTTTCAACCGAAAGCGAAAGAGACAGAGAAAGAAAAAACAGAATAAATTCAATAAAAATAAGCATATTATGTAATTAATTAAAAATTTATGATGTCTTGCAGTAAAACACTTTATCGCGATTAGGTTAGCTATTAATTTTACGGTGGTTCTCAACCGGTAGAGCACAAAATCAAATCAATAAAAAAATAGTATATTTTAATGCATACATTTAAAAATAAAAAAAAATAATGAAAAATGTATTGCAGAAAATTGAGAAAAATACATAATATATTCTATATAGGCTAAATTATATTGCATTTGCGGATAATTTCATATTTACGGTGGTTCTCAACTAGTAGAGCATGAAATCAAAACAAAACCAAAAATAATAAGACTTATTGTATATTTTAATGAAATACACTTTTTGTCACTATAGTAGATGAAAAAAGTTATATAATTTTACAGCAATTCTCAACCGGTTGGATACGAAATCAAAACAAAGCAAAAAAACGAAAATTATTGTATATTTTAATAAAATACACTTTTAGTCACTAGTGTTAAAGAAGTGAGGAGTAATAGATAAAAAAAATTCAAAAAAATTTAAATAAATTACAAGAAACATAATTATTTTGATAAAAATGAAAAAGTGGACGACCTCAATGATTTAATACTCTCTGAAAACATTGTTTACGATTCGATTCTTATATACATATAGAGTTATTCCGTTCGTTGTTTTTTATGATGGAATAGAAATTTTTTATGTGAGTGAACGCGAAGGAATACGGTTGTCGCACGGCGTAATATTTCAATTAAATATGCAATTTATTAAAATGACAATCGTAAATCCAATTCAAAGAATATATTTATTTAAATTTTGTTTGTAAGTTAATTAGAATAGCGCTGTGCTTGGGAAAGTATGTGCTATGGCGCGCTGTCTTCGCGTCATAATATTCGAAAATTATACATTCCAAAGTTTAATGACTTATTTTTATATCCCGAGCAATATAAAAGAGAACGTAACTTACTCGATATTATTATATCGACTTCAATTTTACTAGAAGGCATAAAACAAGATTACACTCACTCCCTCTTCATCTTAAATAAGAGCAAGCGAAAAAAATTTTTTTCTCTTCATCCACCACCTCCTCTACTTTATATACTTATATATAAAAAGCGCCCGTAAATGTGAAATAGATCGCAAACGCATCATAATTATCGTTAGACTTTACACTTTTTTGTTTTTTTGTTCGCAGATTGGCGACACACCGAATCCGGAATTGAGAATCATCACGAGCACGTTCAGCAAAGTCCAATACAAAGGTGAGTCAAAGTAGGCGTAATTCGTTTATTTTTTTAACAACAACAAAAACAATTTTTGTGTTGTAATACGTTAATAAATGTAATTAAAATGCAGCAGCAAGAGCGAGCGGTGCTACATTAAAAATAATTTAATTTTGATAATTAAAATGTATTTTATAATCACATTTGTTATTTAATTTCCGTTTTAAAAAGAATGCTTTTACTATATACACAACAACCTACAGCTATACAATGAATGCAGTGCATCATCACAACACAACACAACAGCACAGCACAGCAACGTCAAACGATAATACATTCTGATGAATATTTATTTACGTATTGATAGTAAAAATTGTATGGATGATATTTGAAAGAAGTTATTACTTTGCTACATCAATATCAGCGCGCGGCAAAGTAGCTCTTCAAATATCGCGCTACTTGAAAGGAGAAGAAGGAGACGAAGAAAAAAACATTGACGTGTACACATAGTCGAAAGCTGGAAGACTATAGAGAAAATATCGCTCGGCGCTCACTATTCATACGTGACACGAAATATTGCAAATAAAAATGCAACCGAATAAAATGAATTTATATACCTACTACTCAAAAATACTACATACAACAAATGCAAACGAATATTATTGGTTTTTGTATATGCTTGTTGTTAAATACCCGCAAACTTTTTACATATTGACTATAGTAGCCGTAAATTTTCAACATTGATATATGTGGAAATGTTGTTGCATTAAATGTTTGCTAAAATCTTAAATATATTAGCAACTAGAGATGTCGCGTGATTTATCTATCAACGACTGTGTGTAAACTACATAAAGAAATAAATTTTTAGCGTCAAAAATTTTTCTAACATCTCCACGACTAGTACGTGTATCTAAAATTATTGATGATTTTTTTTTTGAGTAAAATTTTCTATAGATTTGCGTTAAATATTTGGCATTTTCCATCAATTTTTTTAGCAACTTTCGTTATAGTTGATGAAAAATCAAACAAATTTAATGAAAATCTTTAAATTTTTTTTGGACCATGCAAAATCAAACAAGAAAATCGCAAAAACAACAAGGAATTTCAATAAAATCACAACATATGCAAGAAAAGAGTAAAAAGTAAAGTTGGAAAAATTTATTTCTGCCCGGAACAAGCCTTAAAAATCAAAAAAAATTGGAGAATTATTTTCATATTGATATTTAAAAATTGCATTAATCCGTGTTTTGAAAAGAAAACCATTTTGTATTGAAGGTTTTGGAAAATTTGTTATAATTTTCTGACTAAATATTTCTTTTTAATTCGTTTAGAACTGCATTTTATAAACAAGCAAAGCGGGTAATAAGTTTTGAAACAAGTACTTTTTTAGCTTTTTTTTGCATTCGCGGTAAGAGATAATAAATCGCATTTTTGGGTTAGGAAATAGTGAATGGTTTTAAGTGCCATCCTAACTATATATAATGTATAATCTAGATAATACAATTTATTGCACAAGAATAGTCGAAAAGATAAGAAGCCAATAGATAACTTTGTTTCCACATCAATTCAACCGCAATTTCAGTGTTTGTCTACTTCGTCCTATGATTATTTATACGTTACATGTTTCGCCAAAACCAAAACTATTTGACAAGAAAACAATTGCTATTGATTTCAAATTTAATAGCGCAATATATTAAATTTGCGTTTAGATCAAAAACCAATATATGAATATATCTATATACAATATATAAAATGTTTTGTGTTGTGCCAAAAATTTATGGCGTTTAAATAAAATGCATGCATGATAGTTATTGTTGCTCTACAACAACAACGAATAAAATTTGTTTATTACGATAGAGAAAAAAAAACGATGTAGAGGCGCACCATCGTCATTTTCAATGAAACACTGTATGCATGCACAAACATTCCATTTAAAAAAATATACATATACGATAAAAGTTATTTTATATTTAATGATGCAAAGTAGTTCCACTATTTACGTATTTTCAATATCAATATGCTTGCTTACGTTGTTATTGATTTTAAAATATTTATATTAAAGTATTCATATGCTATAGCATTTTTCCAAAAGAATCTAATTTTGTTATGTTTTGTGTGTAGTAAAAATATAGATACATTAATCTATTTTTAAGCTAATAATCTTGATCATCTTATATGCGCGCTTCGCAACATGTTTTGTGATAAGAATCATGGAAATGAAGATTACACTTACGTTACGATGGAATTTTGATTAAAATTCGCACAATATCGTCCGCTGCTTAATAGTAGTGTGATATTAAAAACAATTAAAATAATTTATTTAAAGTTTAATTTTGTTTTGTCTTGCTACATATATACGTCTAATTTTTAAATAGTTTTTCATAAATAATTACTTATATGGCAAAAAGGTTAAAAATAATAAAAAAGGCTTCAAATGTAGAAAATAAGGAAAAAAATCCATCTAGTACATTAATTTTCCTACAAAATATATGCATATTAAATGTTAATTTTTTAAAATAATCAAAATTTTATTATTTCTGTATAGTATGAGTCATATTTTCATTATTTTCATCACAAATAATGATTATTATTAAATGAAACAGATTCTAGATGCGAAAAATAAAAAAATTGTAGGTAATAGGTTAAATTAGCTAACAATATTTTAAATGAATATTTTTTTATTATTAGAAATCTTATTTTGAATAACTATCCAATATTAAATAGTCACAATTATTAAAAAAACAAATTGTAGATGCAAAAAATAAGATATTTGCAGGTAAAAGGTTAAGTTAGCTTAGTTATCGAAAATACCAAATAACACAATGTAGTTGTAAATCAATATTTGCACATTTGTGCATTTTTTAAATGCTCTACAAACAAAACAACACCTGCATCACTTGAAATTCGCAACACGATGACTGGAAGTGGAACGATAATAATAATAATAATATACTTCCCATTTCAGTTAGATACATTTTTTATTAATTAATTAGTCAACCGGCGCAATTAAAATTCTAATTAGCGATATATATAAAACAATCGAATTCAATTGTTTATCTGTTGCATTATTCACTTAAATCGGGCGAATGTAGTTCGGGCGTGAATTTTTATTCGCGTAAAATTGACGGGCAAATTCAATATAAATGGGGTAAAAATTGCCGGGAGCGCGAATCGAATTGATGAAAGATCATAGAAATTGTCTGCTTACAGCGAATTTTACGTGCAATCAATATAATTTATTATATTGTGAAATTTGCTGCTAGATAGATAGATAGATGAATCGCTTTACTGCGCTTATAAGCGAAATTAATTTAGCGAATTATTTTAAAGTCTATATTAGCGCGCATTTATAGGTATACAATTTAAAATAAAATTGAACGGAAAAAATACAAATTAAAATAAATATGTCAGAATTTAATTAATGTTTTAATTAAATTCGAAAATGTTTTACAACCAAAATTTTATGTATTAAAAGTATTGAAAAAAAACGCGTTGGAAATGACTGTAATGATGATGATGATGAGTGGGAGGAGGGATAAAACGTGAAGAAGAAGGCAAATTGAGACAAGCGTTTATAATTAACGTTTAATAAAGTAAATGGTTTTGGTTGTTTGTGCGGATTTGAGGGAAATGCTGTTTGCTCCAAGGATGGGCGCCGAGAGAAACAATGCGAAAACACGGCGGCATTCACAAGCCCGGCAGCCAGCCAGCCACTAGACCACACGAAGAATGTTTTTATTTAATCTCCACCGTTTTTGGTGGGTGGTTATAATTAATTTCCATGGTTTATTTAGTGAGTGAGCGCAAAATGTAATAAATCGTATTTCGCCACACATTTCAACCGGTGCTCGTTCATAAATCAAAACACACCTCAATAAAATACCGGAATTCGGACTCCTCGCACACATTTTTCAAGTGTATTTTATATCATCGAAAAGGAAACCGCTGTATAGGTATAATATTTACACCCAAAAGTATTGTACCAACAAAAAAAAATACATTCAAACACGCTGCTGCGAACCGCACACATGCTATGACTATTTAAAAGGAAATCATCGCACCTCTACGCACTTTTTCACCAAACAAGAAGAAAGAGAGAATAAAATTTAGAAAAAAGTTTTGTCGAATGCGAATTTAATTTCACCATCGCATATTGTTTTAAAAGCAAAGGGGGTAATTGTCGCCGACGATGAATTCAAACGACACCCCAATGAGCGATAAACTGCACAACGCCAATTAATAATAAACATTTTGTGAGAGAGCGTTTGTGCCATTCCACTTTGCGGCATCTAATATAATAATAATAAATGAATAAACAAACATGGGCGGTTTGTGAGGGGCTGAGATGCTGGCGATGGAATGATGATAAATATCAATTGTCACGTTTATTATTTGCGCGCGTCGCCATTCAAAAGCGAATTGTTGCCGTTTTCGGTACAGTAATAACAACAATAATATTATAATAAATCTAGCATCAACTATACTACTCTATCTTTATCTCGCACAACAAGTCCAACTCGGAACACAACAACTACATTTCAGCTTCAAAATCCACCACCACCAGCATCGTGGCGGCGGCGATAAATTCCAAAACTATCAATTGCACACTCACTATGCCTTTGTTATTGTCTTGTATATTTGTAACTAATTGCATGACAATTTAAATTTATCCAACAACAATGAATGGCGGTGGTGGTATACGCACACAAAAAAATTAATAATTTGTCTCAGACACTAATGGTGGATGTGCCCGTCTATTTTCATAATATTTATAGTTAAAAAATTTAATTAAATACAAAAAATATTGTATAAATTATTTATATCAAACTAACAAATCGTTAAATTTATTAATTCATTTAATTATTTGAAAAAATATGATTTATTATTATTTGTAGCGATAAATTCCAAAACTATCAATTGCACACTTTGTTATTGTCTTGTATAATTGTAACTAATTGCATGACAATTTAAATGAATGTTGGTGGTATACGCACACAAAAAAAATTAATTATGTGTCTCAGACACATTCGCTGCTTCACTATACCAAAACGTTTTTATCATCGAATTGCACCGCGTCAGCAAGCAGGCAAACAAGAGCGCGAGCGCACAAAACAGCGCTCAACTTTTATACAAATTATCTCATTATTATGCAAATTTTATTGCAATACATTTTGATAATTATTTTGTCGCTGAAAATGTATGTATAGTTGTAACAATGTCAGCCACTATAAGAGTATAGAAGAATAAAAAAAAATATATTGCAAACAAGCGTAATGCGGTGGTGGTGCCTACGATAGAATTGATACAATTGAATCTGAAAGCTTATTTCAACAATACAATATGGTTTTAGGCGACAGTTTCTAGTACGACTTGTGGTTTTTCTTGTGTTACAGAGAAGTATCTGGATAAAGCGAATACAAAAATAATATTGTGATTTTTCTATCTGGTAGTATTAAATTTGGGTTTCGATTAAGTGAATGGTAAATTGTATCACATTTACATTTCAACTTAAATCAAGATCAATATTATTATCTGATTTAAAGCACCTAAATGTAATTTTTAATTAGTTATTTTAAAATGAAAAAATATTTGTTACCAGGTCTATTTAAAGCAAATTAGTTCTTAATATTTACTATCAAGCGTAAAAATTTTATATTTTCAGCAAATGAATATATTTGGAGTTTTAACAGATGTCTATTTGTCTGTCTGTCTGCCTGTAATTTTTAATTAGTTGTTTTAAAATGCAAAATATTTGCTACCAGGTCTAAAAAACTGTAATTAAAAGTGGTATCAAAGAAAATTAGTTTTTTATGTTTGCTACCAAGCGTTAAAACTTTATATTGTCAGCAAATGAATATATTTGAAACTTTAACAGATGTATGTCTGTCTGTCTGTGCATAACGACTCGCAGTCTACCTGTGGACCACCAAGACATTTTGTAGTGAAAAAGAAAAACTTGAAAAAACATTTTATAAAAGAAAATTTCGTAAAATTTTAATCATCATCTAAGCGGATGTTTCAGCATCACACGTTTTTTTCTTCCTCTACTTCATATAAATATAAAAAAGCGATCATAAATATGTTATATTAAAACTTACTCTTCACGTACGCAATCATATAATGTAAATATTTTATAACAAATATTTATTATTTATCAATATTGAATCTTATTTTAATACTGGCGCGCTCGTCAAACAGACTGAAGAGTTTGAATGTGAAGCGAAAGTATAAAAATAAATTGGCCGAATCAATGATTGTATATAGGTATAGGTAGGTAGGTATATAGGTAGGGAAAGTTATCGATTGCATTGAGAATATAAGTGGATAAATTGTATCAAAATTACGTTTGATTAATTTCGCGTTGTCACATTTGCATCGAATGCAATTTTTTTAGCGATGGGGAAAAAGTAATACCGACGAGGTGAAAGTGATCGAAAGCGTGTGAAGAAAAAAAATAAAGGAAAATGTATCAGATGGTTGTGGTGTATTAGTTTAAAAGCTTGCAGATTGAACGAGATTTGGGAAGCGCGTTCGTTTTTTTCGCCTTCATCCTCCTCTTTCTTTCTTTTTTTTGCTCACCCCAACGAGGCGCCATGGAAAATGTGACAATGACAAGTAGCATACATATCCTTATTTACGTCCCATCGGACCCGTTACATAAACACCACTCACTCTCCTTCTCAACGAAGCTGACAACAATTGTTACTTGTATTTATTTAAGAGATTCAACAAGACGTATGCCATTATACAAATATCTAAATCTATAAAAGGCGTTTGCTTTTTACGCTCGTTTGGTGCATGATTTATTCATTTATAAAATATATATAGGTATACATGGATTGAAGCTTTGCATCAAAGACAACAAATTGTTAGTATCAATGTTAAATCGCATTCAAACAATATAAAATATTATTTGTGGATAAATTTGATTTATATCATATAAAATAAATCAACTTAAAAACGTTTCGCAATAAATAGAACATGCCAAAATACAATTTTTTTAAATTTTATTACGCCAAAGCATATACATACATAAATATTCAAGAGGTTTTCTTTGCCGACAATACAAAAGCTTATAATCACTTAAAGTTTATTGAAAAAAATATTCTTTTTTCTGTGCAAATGCCAAGTAATTGTAATAGAACATACCAAAACACAATTTTTGAATACTTTTTTACGTCAAAACATATATATTGCAATTTAAATAATAATTTCATACCTATTTATTGTTACTAATGCATTTTTGATAGATGCGCCTGTGTAATTTGTATAATATACATAAAAAAATTAAATTAAATATAGTATTCTAAAAAATATTATTCTTAAAAAATATACAGATTAAATTTATTATTATTTAGTGATTTTCGTTAGGAAGTTATTAAGTGTTACAAAAAATATTGTTTCATCAAAATATATAAAAGCATAATTTATTATTATTTGGAGAATGTATTCATAATCACTATATAGTGTCACTAATGAGTTACTAAGTTTACTAATGCATTTTTGGTGGATGTTCCGCTCTAAACGCATAATTTTATTGAAAAAACATGATTTATATTATTTTGGGGAATTGCTATAACTTGCAAATCACCATCGCACGGTCAAACGATCGCATTGTTTTCAAGAGAGGGAAAACAAATAAAAAATGCGTCGTAAAAAAATAATCAAACACAAATTTTCATTCAATTAATTTGTTTTCGAAAACAACACAACACAACAATACGCGCGCGAACGCGACAAAAAAGTTTGTGTGCTAAATAAGTGCCGTCGCCATTCATAGGTTGAATTTTTTTATTATGTGGTGCGACGATATAAAAAAAAACAAAACGCTTCGAATGAATTTGAATCGTTTTTTAAACGCGTTTGTCTTCCTTTCGCGTACACACACATCCGCACACACACACAGACAATTCCGCATCGTTGGATTTGTTTGTTTTATTTTATTTGCGAAAATTAGGAGTCGTTTACGCCGTGTGAACGTTCTATGAATATCGTCGTATATAAAAAAATACGGCAGCCACGCCACGGGAAGAGAGACAACACAACAACACACAACACATACACAACTGCAACGAGAAGACCCTCACATATGTCACAAACGCTGGACGCAATTAACTTACTTCAAACTGAGACCTTTTATAAAATTTAATTAGCAGTTTATTGTAGGCCTTTATTTGCTGAAGTCTTCTCTCCCTACATGTGTGTGTGTATGTGTGTATACACGCAGACAAATACGTGGAGTGCTTGTCCTGCGATATATTTTTTTGTTGTTGTGTTATTTTTCGCTTTTTTTATTTCAGCATCTTTCTCAGCAAATGTTTTGATTGATATTTATTTATTAAACCTACACGGTGAATTGTGAGGGGTGGTAGGAAGAGAGGGTAAAATTATACAAATGTTTACTTGCTCTACCATTTCCGATATGGAAAATGCTGCTGCATGTGACAGGTTCGGTGGTATCGTGCACTCGTGCACTTTGTGATAGTTTAATCAGTTTTTCAACATTTCCATTCTTCACGTGCACACTACACTGCTACTCGTCGCTGCTGCCGTTTGTTTTGTGTTTTTTTTTCACAAATGCATTTGTCCGGCGGTTTTTGTTGATGCTACGCGCCCGTTTTGTTTTTTTTTATTTATTACGCTTTTTGTGCCGGCACGGAAAAAATCAACTGTTTGTTGGTGATAGGCATTCGCCTACAAATATTATTAATTTACATTTTTTCCTATGATTTTTTTTTTGACTTTTTGGTTTGCCATTTCATATAACATATAACCACCTATATGTAGGTTTTGACGGGCGATTTTTAATATCGCTGCAAAATTGAATACTGTCAATGTAGCTTTTTTGCATTCTATCATTTTTAATAATAACGCATTTGGAAATTAACCGAATCGGGGAATTTGTGGAATTTTCCGACGAATTTTTTTCTATGAAAATGTTTATTCAATCATTGGATAATTTTTCACGCATAATAAAAAAGCTTCAAATTAGTGTAAAGTTAAATGTCGATATGTCTGTCTTCATAAGCAGAAAATCGTAGTAAATGCTTAAGAATGCTAATAATTTTGGAGGATGCTAAATTTACTGTGAAAGTCTTTAAAGTTGTATGGAATATGAATTTAACATCGCATTTCATCGCTAATTTTTATTCAACAATTGCATTATTTTTTCGCCCCATATACGTCGTCGTCGTCGTCGTCGTCGTCGCCAGCGCGCACAAGTTTCGCGTATTAAAAAAGTTTTAAATTAGCGAAAAGTATGTTTCGTTGAATGGCACAATAATACAGCGTAAGGAAAATTAAAAAGTCATTATTTAATGCAAAGTTTTTTAACAACTAAATTTAGAAAAGATTACTACACATAGATATCAAAAAATAAAAACTTTAAACATATTTTTTGCAAGTTTTCAAATATCGCATAAATAAACATTATTCTGTCTGTATTATACGTGGATTTTTCGAAAAGTGCAGCTCCAAATTATTTTTTTGCCATAACCACGTCTCTTTTATAAAAAAAAAATGTATGGATTTTTTTGCGTGGAAATTTCAGAAACTTTCTTTGATCTTTGGCATTTTCCTTTAAATTCTTTAGCGATTTTTCATCATTATTGATTAAAAAGTAAAAAGAACTGCGTTTTTCTCGTTTTACGGACAATTTTATTAAAAATCTTTACATATTTTGAGATTGCACTAAAAATGACTCAAAAAAGAGAAACACGTTTTGGACCAACCACGTATTTACATCGTCATTTAATGAATCCGACCCTATCGAATGCCAATAAATAAAGTTTTCAATATCGCTTGAATTTAAAAAAATGTCTGTATTATATTTACCCCATCGTCAGCTAATGAATCCCACCAACCCCGTTAAATTTCAAGAATTTATTGAATATTTAATTCGTTTGATTGGTTTTAATTTGAATGTTAATTTATTTGAAAAAGTACTAATTTAATCATAAAACTCTAACTAAATGTTTTAAAGCGTTTCGAAAATTGCGAGTGTTTTGATTTAGACATTTTTTCAGCTGATAAATTTCATGAAAATGTTTACGTCAAATTATGCTATTAAGTTAATTAATTATATTTTAACATGAATCACGTTCACGGAATAATAATTTTGCATGGATTTTTTGTGTAGGGTGCATATACGCTATACATAAAAAAAGGTTAATAATAATTTTAAAATATGTCGAGGAGATAAAGTTCTTATTCTTGCTTTAATATTTTTTTTTTCGTTGGCTCTCATCCCTTCTTCTCGAAGAGAGCAAAAAGTATTTCTAGACTCGTTTAACCCTCGCTTATATTTTTATTATACTTGTTGTTAGTGGTGCGCACGAAAATCTTAAATCAAGATTTTTCTTTTCTCTTCCATACATTTTCCACTCTTTCTTTTATTCACTAGATCTCGACGCGCACACGTTTATATATACCTACCTACCTACATTTTTTTTATTCTATTCGGCGTTGTACAACACATATCATATGCATATTTTATTCAGACACCACTTGGATGAGATTTAATTTTATATTTTAAGAATTGTATGAAAGACGCATTTGACATTCGTGCCAGAGCAAGGAAAAAAATATATAATAAATAAATGTAAGTTTCGTTGCCGCTCCAAAAGTGTATGGTGGAAAAAGACGAAGGAGAGAAACGAAATAGCAGCAACAGCAACAACAACAACAACGACGACAAAAAATAACGCGCGTACATCATAAAATATTCAATGCTTGAGCGCAAACCAACTCGTAGTGTAGGAAAAAACACACGACGAGGAGTAAAACCGGCTTGGAAGCGCGCAAACTTTTATTTTATTGTTCATCATTTTCCTCCTCAAGATTTTCGCTTGTACGAAACAATTTGTTAGTAGTAGGTACGCGACCCTCCAGCATGTACACACATACATAGAGTATTTTTCACGTCGTTGCAATGGCAACAACACCACCAACAACAGGAAGACGTAGAAAGAAATTATTTCAAAAAATCATTTCAAAAATCAAAATCACAAACTTAAAGAGCCAAGTAAATGAAATAAACGTAGATTTAATAGACCTGTAATTGGTAGAAGGTTTGGCATCACCAACAGGAAAAAGTAGACAAAAACTAAATTTGTAAGTGCTTTTTTGCTGCGATGCGTACACCAAATACACGTCTCAACAGATTAAAGCGAAAATAAATTCGTCGAGTAAATAAGTTGCTGTTTAACCGAATTATATCGCAATAAATTTTTTTTGGAGGAACGCTTTGTTGCAATTAAATTTTAACTCGTTGTAATGTTAAATTTAATTATGCATTTAATAGACCAAACGGAAGAAGTGGACAAAAATAATCATTTCTAAGTGCTTTTATGCTGCGATTTGTATACTAAATACACGCCTGAGCGGCAGCTTAAAGCCAAAATAAGTAAATAAGATCATGTTTAACCGAATTATA
The DNA here is from genome assembly GCA_030264715.1 of Adinopsis sp. GC000173. Classification (NCBI taxonomy): domain Eukaryota; kingdom Metazoa; phylum Arthropoda; class Insecta; order Coleoptera; family Staphylinidae; genus Adinopsis; species Adinopsis sp. GC000173. The sequence goes on along the minus strand of JARJDW010008904.1, from coordinate 13,575 downwards.
TGCAATTAATTTTTTTTAGTGCTTTGATGCCATCCAATTTCAATTTGTTGTGACATTTAATTGATACAAGGTCTGGCAATACCAAAAAGGAAAAAGTAGATAAAATTAATCATTTAAGCAGCAGCTTAAAGCCAAAATAAATTTTTCAAATAATCAAGTTGATATTTAACAGTATTATATCGCAATTAATTTTTTTTGAGCGCAAGTTACAATCTAATTTGCTGCATATACTATCATGCCAGCAAACAAAATAGATTTTGGCGCGAGTGATGTTTAATATAAATGTGCATTTAATAGACCTGTAATTGACAGAATATTGTTGTGTTTTGCTGTTTTTTTTTATTTTTGAAAACGCTCTCCGGCGACTATACCATATATTTCTCGCTTATTCCCTCCACCACCACTGCAATATTTTTTTACGATTTTTCCAACATCATTTCGAAGGCAACACGCGATTGAATCTAAATATCGCGCGTCATAAATATTATGACCGTTATGGCGTGACTGTTGTGTATATGTATGATTGAACACTTGTATAATTAGCTATAAATCAAATGGTATTTACAGTAATATCAAATTATTTCACATTTTACGATATTTTACGCTACATTACATTTTTCAATTTTTAATTAAGTAGTTTATTGTTTGCGTTATATATTTTTTTGTATTTGAAAAATTTATATATTAGATGTGTCAATACACCCGTTCGATTATTTACGATCGACGAATTAATTTATTGCCATTCGAAAATAAAAAAGGTTTTGTTGCTGTTGCTGCTGTTGTAAATAAGCGTGCGGTGATTTGCAGATTCTTCGAGCATGCAAATAAATTTGTTATAATTTTTTTTATGCTATAGATGGATAATTTTATTTCTTTGCAACGAAATTGAGCAAACAAATTATTTGTCAATGAGAACACTTAAGAAATAATCCAAATATTTACATATTTTTCAAAATAACTTCTAAACAAGGAATTCAAATAATTATTGGCTAAGCTTATTGTAGATAAACAACAAACAATGATATGTTTAAGATGGGCTTGTTTGAATGCTGAAAACTACTTAAGTTAATCGTATGTATGCAAAATTTCAATCGATTTTAGACATCGCAATGTGCGTGAAAAAACAATTTCAAAATTCCAACTATAAAGTAAAGAAACAAACCAGTAAAGTTTAGAATTAAATCGCAGAATAAAATCAAATAAAAAAAAAAAATAATTCGCTAAGTTTATTCTAAATAAAACTAATAATAATGTGTTTAAGATAGACTTGTTTGAATGTTTGAGTTTAGCGTCCAAAGTAGAAAATTTTTGGCCGGCTAATACGCTGCAAAATGCATGAAATTCCCTCTGTGTTTGTATAATATATAACTACATAAATAAATTAGCAAACATAACAGCACCCTAAAAATACGTTTAATATCACTTAGTAAATATATTTATTGTTGCGGCTTGTCGGATTAACTTTGTTTAGTTGATTAAAATTTCAGCTAAACTTGTTAGGGGTTTATTAGTTTCTTAGATTTTATAAATTTTTAATGAGATTAATAATTAATTTACTTTTAAACTTAAGGGATAAGCCTTACTTTGTATCAACATTTGCATAAACACAGAGCGAGTCAACTCTATCATATAATAATAAACAGCTCCGGCAAATTTCTGTTTGAACATTATTAGGTAGTAGTAGGTAGGTATTTGAGGCTATAGGAAAAATTTGCGACGCGCATCACGTCCATATTAAATCCAATCAAAGAATTCTAATATTGACTTGTAGTTCGTTAAGTTCGTGTAAGGTACGTAGATATTATATGCAAACGACACGTACTCTACCTTGCGATATTGATTGCCTTATATGTGTTCCATTCTATTATAAAAATAACTATTATGCAAATGAGTGTCTTAATAAATAAAGCTGCATATGTGGTATGTGTATATGTGTATATATGGTGATAATCTAATTCATTCGCATACTTTACGTTTATTTTCATATATTATTTAAAGCACCGAAACGATTAAAATCACGAAGCAACACAGAATATAAGAAGAAGAAGAAGAAGAGGGAAAAACGCTTTAGTCTTGTGTGCTTGACGGAAAAGCCTCTTTTCTTTGTGGCATGCAATCCGATTAAATTATATTTTACACCAAAACGATTTTTTCTCTCTCTATACTATACTATTATACTGTATAGTGGTGGCGCTGGTTTTTTTTTTATTCCTACCTATACATATAGGTACACATTACAAGCATCGAGTCAAACAACTTTACATCAACAACGTAAATAATTTGTAATAGTATCGATGTTTAAATCTAATTAGCGATAAATAAAAATTGATTGAAATATATTACAATTAGTGTATAATAAGGAAATGTTTAAAACGGTTTTTTCTCTCTCTATACTCTCTACATACCTAGTTTCGGCGTTGGTTTTTTAATTCGTAAAGTCAAACAACGTGAATAAATAATTAATAATATTATCGATGCTATTATCTAGTTAACAATAAATAAAATTTGATTGAAACATATTGGAATTAGTATAGATAGTAAGACCGTTTAAGGAAATGTTTAAACTTGTTCCAAAACCATTTTTTCTCGCTACATTCTTTCTATAGTCGGCGAAAAGTAACTCTTGCCGCTTGAGCCATAAAAATAGGTTTTTCGTCTAAATACCATTTCTATTATACGACCTAAGTTGAAAAAGTCACTTTTTATTTACTTGCACAGATTAAAAAAAAGGAATACATCTGACTATACCCCTTCATATCAATTTCTTGAAGAAGAGCCACCCATTTTTTTATTCCTACTTATACACATTACAAGCATCGAGTCAAACAACATTTCCGCACTTTAAATAATTAATAATATTATCGATGTTTAAATTTAATTACCTCCCCCGATAAATAAAAATTGATTGAAACATATTGGAATTAGTAGTAGTAGTAAGAGTGCGGTAGGTATGAGGAAATGTTTAAAGTTGTTCCCTGCATACTGTCTAGCCAATATATACCAGTTTGGAAACTTAAATGGGTCTTTCATTGATAATAACATTAGTAAAGGAAGTTGCATAATTATACGGAGATCGTTGTACCTTACAACTTGTTGAGATATTATTGTTATGCTACTAGTTATATTACCTTTTGTTAAATTAATTAACCAACATTGAACCAGGCGTATATACACCACCACCCTTCAGATACACATACTTTCAAAATTAGCTGTAGATATAGGGGTACTATGTAATTTTGTATCTGTATATATATATATTTTTTGTTACGTCGACGTACAATAAAATCCACTTGTATTTACGCGGATTTTCCAATGTGGAAACAATTTTGAATTAGTTTGCATTTAAAAGTAGAGTCGCCGTTAAGTACCTCCCCGTGCATATTTGCGTAACATTAATTAAAATGGACGCTTTTTATATGAAAATTTATTGCGTTTTTATTGTAAACACACTTTGCTAAATTATCTTTGCGCTTGCATTTGCCAATAACTGGTGCATTTACAAAAATTTCCTTCCATGTATTTGTTTGACTCACTATTGAAGCGAAAGTGTATAGCTGCTTGAAGTTAATAAGTGTACATACTTTGAAGTTACACTTCATATATGGAGTAAGAACATTATTATTAATTAACAAATCGGCTATAAAATGCTTTTTTGACTAGCAAAATAGTGTAAAAATTCTTAGGAAAAAAGATTTAATTTAATGCTTTTAAAAAAATGACATTATTTCAGACTTTATTAACATTATTAAACTTTCTCGTCAAGTAATAAGTATACAAATTAACAGCATCAAGTACGACAAAATTTTAGAAAAGTAATAAACGCTGCCTGCCAACAAAGTTAATCCCATCCCACCACAAATATAATAAATATATTTGCTAAGTGAAATTAAACTAACACACACACTAACTCGCAAGCAGTTATTTTATTATTATTATTATCATTTTTATTTTTTGTGTGCGCACTGGACGTACGTGTACGTGTACGTGTGAGTGTGCAAGTGTGTATATGATGAGCGATGGAAACTTTTTAATTTCCTATTAGTTAAGAGAGATAAATCCCGATGGATTAGGAAAGTTTCTTTCACATCTTTTTTGCTCCTCCTCGCACACCACCCCATTCCATCCATTTCATTTTATTCTATTTTACACAATTCTTTTACGAGTGTCTCTATATGTGTGTGTGTGTGTGTTGGGAAGAAAAAAGTAAAGTCTATTATATATATATATTATATATACGGCATGGAGACAAACATTTAAATATTTATATTTATATAAATCTAGAAAGATTTAAATGTATTAATTAATTGAGATTCGTTTACATCTTTTTTTGTTTCACTCTCCTTCACCTCATTCCACCCATTTTATTCTATTTTATTTTACACAATTCTTCTACTTCTGGCTCTATGTGTGTTGGGAAAGAAAAAAGTATTATAGATGACATAGAGACAAACTGTTAAATATTTACGGACGCAGATTTAAAAATTTTATACAAATTATCAACACACATTATAAAGTATATATAATCAATGAATTGATTCACCCCATTCCACCCATTTCATTTTATATCATTTTATTCCATTTTACACAATTCTTCTACTTTCCACTGCTCAAAAAGTATTCTATTATATCTCGCATGGAGGCAAACAGTTAAATATTTACAGGTACAAATTGAATATCTATATTATAGGTATTAGAAATAAAATTTAAATATTATTTAAAGTCACATCATTAATTATATATAATACAATTAATGAATTGAAGTTGAAAATTTAATGATCAAAGAGTACGGCAATAATATAATGTGCTTTATATTTTCGACAACAATAACAACAACAACAACGAAAAAATGGGTTAATGCCATCAGCATCAATTCATTAACAATAACGTTAAGATGGAAGATGGATTTTTTATTGCTCTATAGAGGATAAATTACTGGCGAGAAAGAAAAAAAACGCAGAGAAAATTTATAGCGTTTGAAACTAAACAATTTCGTGCGGTGATCTTGCCAAAAAATTCGTGTCAATTATAAAAAAGCAAAATCCAGTGTGAACGAGCGAGAAAGCGTTATTTTTAATGATAATATTTCGTTGGCAACCACGTCGTCGTCGTCGTCTTTATATAAAAGCGCTCTATCTTCTCCAACTGGAAATTAAATGAAAAAACATTTTTTTGCTTTTTGAATGATTGTATGATGATCCTTTTTAAATACGCTCGCAGATAACATGTAAATCAACTTAAAAAGTGTCTTCATTAAATTCCGAGATAACTTTATTTTTCTTTATCGCCCCGACGCTCACTCACCCACTCGCGCTCGCTTGCTCTGGCGCTCCCTTTCGCGCTAGTCACGTTATAGGATTTTTTTCGTGCATTTTCAAAAAAAGCCTCGCGCGCCGATAGCGAAAAAAAAGCACTGTATGTATGTATATGCGTGTATACGACGACGACGGATCATTATCGTTTTACAACATTTATCCACTGATGATTATTCTCTCTGCCGGCGTGCTGTTTACGCACATCCATAAACACGATAAAAAAAAATCATTTTTAATTTCCCCTCATTCTTCTCCAAATTTCTCTTCATTGTTCTCCTACCCTTCCCCTCATTCCTTATCTATTAGTAGAGAAAAAGAAGGAGAAATTAGGAGAGAAAGAAGTGAAGAGCAGGAGAACGAAGTATCATTATCGTTTTACAACTTTTATCCACTAATGATTATTCTCTCTCCCGGCGCGCTGTTTATGCACATCCATAAACACGATGATTTCGTCGTCTCGTATATGTATATACGGTTTTTAATAAAACTCACGACGAAAAAAAAATTACGTCGCCCCCTCTTCTTAAGTTATGAATATGAATTTAATACACCGCATGTATAGGTACGTAACATCAAGCGAAATTTCAATTTCGTAAATATAATTATTTGATGCCACATATATACAACATACATATAATAAATAATTCTCGTCGAATCAAATTAGTTTTCATTAATTGAAATTGTGATTATCGCGCGCGCATCCACATCAAAATGCTTGAGCGCAAATCATCCCCTTAAGGGGGTATATTTTAATATTGATAATGTTGTCAATCAAACGAAGCAGAAGCAGAAGAAGAAAAAATAGGAAGCATTCCCTCCTCATTTCTCTTCCCCAACTTCCCCTCATTCCTCTTTCAACTTTCTCTCATTCCTCTCCCAACTTCCTCTCAATTCTCTTTCAACTTCCCCTCATTTCCCTTAGTAAGGGGAAGAAATTAAGACAAGAGTGAGCTAAAGTTGGCAAAGGAATGAGGAGAATGTTTCCTATGTATACCATTGAATAAATCGCATTTTAATATTGATGATGTTGTCGCGCTGATTGCCTTCATTTATTCGCGCGCCGCGCAAACGAAGACGAACCGGGCACACAAGCGTCTATCTATATAACTACGATATATATACATGTCTGTCTCTGTGTAGTGCAGATGATGCAAACACACACACACGCACACTTTTTTCGCAAACTCGTTTGAAATTTAAAATCATAACGATTTGCGAGCGCGCGGCGATGATAATTTTTTGCGTCAACATTGGATGTTTTTTTGTCGTCGCGGCGCGCTTTCTCTCACTCTTCTTCTCTTCTCCTCAATCGCTAATGAGATAAATATTTCATTAACGCGCGCGCACGCTCCGCGCTCCAGCGCGAGCGTTCTTAATAAAATTAGCAAAATTATTTTAGTCACAAATTCCATCAAACAAATTAATTTCTAATTGTTTAGCTGCTGCCAAACAACTACTAAAAATTTACGTACTTTTTGCTTGTCAATAAGTTTTGAATGTATATAAATATATTTTTTTAATTTTTATTTAATTTCTCCTAATTTTTTGCACCAATTCCTCAACCAAATTTGCCTCATTCTAATTTCTTCCCTTCATTCTTAACTTCTCCTTATTTCCCCTCAACTTCTCCTCATTCCTCGCTTAACTTCCCCTCACTCTACTAATTTGTGTTTTTCTTGTCAATAAGTTTTATATACATAATTTTTTATTAATTTTTAATTAGCGCATAAAGCCAGTTTTGCCATTCATTTGATTTTAATTAAATTTACGTTTTTCCATTTAAAAGTGGTGTATTTATAATTGTATAATAGTATATGTAAACTAAATGAATTTTAAATTAAGATTTAAATACAAATTTTCAATTATTTCCATATAAAGCGCGCGAATGTTAATGCAAAATTGTAAATTATTTACTCTACCTACACTGTTAGTGTAGTATGGAAAGCGAAACGATATGGCCAATTCGGCGAGGTACATAATGTTGCAAAGTCATACATTACATCAATAACATATATAATTAAATAAAACGCAAATATGCGCGCCGCGCCGTTCGTCGAATGTTTTGCTAAAATGTTTCATTCTACATGTGTGTGTTTGTGGGTGCGTGTTTTTTTTCATTCCAACATGCATATTTATTAATTAATGGTATTATATATTAAATATTTGCGTTCGATTAAAACCAATAATCATTAATTAGAACATTACTGTCGCTTAATTTTATAAATAAATGATTGAATTAGATAAACATTTTTGTTTTCACTATCAATAAATTAATATTATTTTATTTGCCAACTTGAATATAAATGCAATTGCATTATTGCTACAATATACGTATTATTATTACTATTGATTGAATTCAAGGTATTAGTTTAATAATTAATTTATTTGTTATTTTTATATGGGATTTTATTTGCATTGAATACACCTAATACTTTTATATCAATTTTCGTTATTAAATTTAATATTTAATAGTAATAGGTGTAATACGTACCGACTGAAAATGCGCTATTATTCTGTGAAATCTGATACTGACAGGGACAACACTAGGGGTAACTATTTTTGTTTTTAAACTGATATTGTTTATATGTAAAAGTGACCATTTTTATTAGCAAAATGTTTCTTGTGAAAGAAAAAATAATAAATTTATAGTGAATTAATAAAATCGCAATAAAAACGATAGCAAAGTTGTAAAATTCTTATAACATAATTAGTTCGTTTGCTATTATTCTATGAAATCTGATATTGAGAAAGACAGGCCTGGTTTTGTCTTTTAAACTAATATTGTTGTTAATATGCAAAAGATTTTTGTTGTGAAAGAAAGTATCTATGGTAATACAAGAAATTTAAAGCAAATTAATAAAATATCAATAAAAACAATAGTAAAGTTATAGAAATCCTACCTTAGTTAGTTGATGAGAAAGCTTCAATCAGCAAGCCTGCAACAAAAAGCATTTAATCCAGTTATTAACTATTGAATGCGTAAAAGTTATAATTTTCACACAAGATACATAATATTATATATAAAACAGAAATATATTTACATAAAAATTTTCAATCTTTATTGCTTTATTACCTGCTTAATAAAAAATAATTCTTTCAAAAGAAGTAATCAATGCGTAAAAACTACATTTTCCATCAAGATATATAATATATCTACATAATGATTTTTAATGAACATCTTTATTACCCGCTGAATAAAAAAGAATTTGTTCGAGAGAATAACGATAATTATCTCTAAGTAGTTGAAAACAATATCATTTTATTGTATTTGGAGGAATGAACACATTCGCCGAATGAATAATTAGCTGACAACGAATCCACTACTACTACTACTACTTGGCAATATAAATGATTTCGAGAGCGTTATTATTTTTTACAAATAACAAATTGCAGTACATCAACCATGAAGAAATGGTGGGAGGAACACAGAACGAGATGAAAACTATATATAGCCAAATGAAACAAGAGCCGCTTTTGTATAAATTGCATTCTTCGAAATATAAGTTTAAGTAATGCTGATGATGTTTGAAAACAAATATTCAGCAACTGCTCAACGTCAAAATGACAAATAATGCAAAGAAGGTTATAAAAACACATTCATGTATTGGGAAGAAGTAATTTATTAACCGACGGAAGTATAACATATATAAAAGTATTAGTCAGATTGGTAGTCTATCTTAGATAAATAATGGGCAACATTATTTTTTTTCTTTAACGCACACACACATACAATCATCATCGGGAAAAAACTACAAATTCACCAACATACAACGTACTAAGACGAGAGAAAAAAAAGAGGAGAAATGTATAAATCTGAAATGTGCAATTTGTAAAAGTGATGCGCGATTTATTCGCCCGGCACACTTACATTTCAAATGCGCCACATATATATATAGACGGGGAAAAGCAAAAGATAGAAATAGAAAAGTAGTGAAAAAAAAGAGGCGAGAATCTGTTTCGGCATTGCATGACGCGCGGGCATCAGAAACGCGCGCGCGAGAAAGAGTGAAAAAAAGAGGAGCGCAGGCAGCGCGGCGTTTGGGAATTGGTGATGCACTCGTCGAATGATGGATTTCTGCACGTCAACAAGCTTAATCCAACATGGGATTAACACCTGCTCGCGGTTTATACACTCTGATTAAATGTAATGCAACACTTGTACACAACTCCCTTCTGCAAGTTTGTGTTTAAGTTGTGCTAATCCTTTATTATTAACTTCACTTACGCTTACATATCGCGCTGTACATACACAACACACACACACACATACATACACAGATGCGCGCGTGCGTTCTTACACCCGCTGCTCTAGAGATCTATTATTTACATACTTGTAAAGTCTCTGTGTTGGTATACTTTTTTGCAACTGACTTTGTAAATACCAATAAACATTAGAATTTAGCAAATGTTCAAACCAAAAACCCAAAAAGATTTGTGGGACATTTTTAAGCCTAATACTCATCAAGCGTCCTATCTCATTGCTCATCTATCAAATATATAAAATAAATAAAAAAAACTTATAGTTGCTTTAAATAGACTATAAAATGTAAGACACTTTTAACCCTAGTACTCAAATTTTCAAACTAGAAAGACGAAAAATATCCTTGGACTATAAGATTTTTTATGGAAGCCCACAAATTAGTAATAAGGAATTTTTATTTGGGTTTAAGAAATCCTATTACTTTAGTAGAAAATTACTTTTCCAATACAAAACTTAAAATTAAATATGGGACAGTTTTAAGCCTACTACTCATCAAGCGCTTTATCTTACAGAACATTTCAAGTTTAAAGGATGTTGTGTCATCACATTTATATCAGATTTTTGAGACAAGATAATTAAATGTAAGACGTCTGATGTAAAAAAAAATTTTAAATATACTAAATTTTACATTGTATCAAATTTTTCCACATTATCCCGCATTTTAGTATCTAATGTTTGTTTGATTGCAGGCGCGTCGACACCAATAAAGCATTTATCATTAAGAAGTTTGCTGCCAGACACAGACCACTTTATGACTTATGAAGGATCAACGACACATCCTGGCTGTTGGGAGACTACAGTTTGGATCATACTCAACAAGCCCATTTACATAACAAAACACGAGGTAAAAATGCCAGGCCGCGCGCGCTGCCAACAACACCAAACCAAACTAAAAAGCAAACCGACCAACTACGAGATAGATTTAAATTAATCATAAATAAATTACATTTTTCTTCGCTCAACTACTACGCTTGCACAATTCTTATCGCTGCTAGTAAATAATTTAATTAAAAAATACACAGAGAGTGCGTTATTTCTTTTGTAATTAATGAAATTTCTTTCTTTTTTCGCTTATTTTTCGCCAGCTCCCGCGCAATTGCATAAACAATAACTCGCAGTTAATTCTTATGCTGTGTACTCCCATTTTCTTATTATTACGACGACTAGCGTACGCTATGCGCCTCGTAATATGAATTTACTCCATCCGAATGTCGTCGTCGTCGCTTTTTTATGTATGAACACATACAGTGCCTTTCGTTCAAAGATATACATAGGAAATATAATGTAGGTATGTGGTTTGTAGTATTTTTACAAGATTCCTAAACATTTTAGATAGGAAAAAATGTTCTTCCTTGGATTGGAACTATTGGTATTTTCCATTAAATGATGAAAAATGCCAAAAATCAACCAAAAAATCAAAGAATGATTAAGAATTTCGGAGGAGATATAAAGTGCGTTTTATTTAAAAATACATATATGAAATATAATCTATATACTACTTTTTTAGTGTCCTCACGAGATTCTTAAACATTTTAGATGGAGAAAATTTTTCGACAATTTTTTGCTCAAATTTAACTTTGATTGATTAGCATTTACATTCTCAGTTTTCATACAATTTCAATAAAAATCTTTAAATATGCTAAAAATCAAAATATGCAAAAATCTTTCCCTAAACTTATTTGTTTTTTACGAATTTCGTTAAGAATACTAAAAAATATATTATATTTTCTATGTACCTATGCAACAAACAAAACACTTTTTTGCAAATTGTGAAATTTAATGCTAATTGCGCGCGAGTAATCAATACACAGTTTTTTTTTCAGCTTGGTCGGTTTGGTTTGTGTTGGTGGTGGTGATGGCAAAAAAAACAATTTTTTGTTACCATAAATTTTAAATTACAAATGTTTTGATCGCATAAATTTTTCAATTACTCATCACACCGCGCGTTTATATATACATATTTATGAGAATTAAAATATATAGGTTGATTTTTTTTCTAATTTTAAGATTGAAAATCGATATTATGTAAAATATTTGCCAACATTATTATTAAATTACCATTTGATTTAGCGACACGTTACAGCGGCGCGCGGTGCGGGGAGGATATTTTTCCTCCTCACCGCCTCCTCTTCTTCGTTTTATTATCTATCAATCATGCTTTAAGAAAGCTTTCTATCATCGCAAATGCAAAAGTTGTGTCATTTATTATACATGTATAAAGTTTTCCTTTGTTTCTCATATAATAATTTTTATTACCAGCGCGAAATGCACGGTGTGATATGTGCAAGTTTTGAAAATATAGGGCAATGTTAATTAAAATTCGCGCGGGGGTGGAAATTTGAACGACGATTTAAATCGTGATTTACGATTGCGGGAGAGTGAAAAAAAGCAATTGAATATTGCGTAGAATTGAAACCGATACAACCAAGCGCATTTATTTATATATAGGTATATATAGTAGAGAAAATACATGAGAATGTGAACGCGCGTCCACGGCCGGCCCTTAGCTCCCCCGAGGCTCATTTTAGCGGCCAACGTCCCAATGCGGATTGATAAATGTGGAAATGGCTGTTCGGTGTTAACCAGATTACTTCGATTAATTGTGGCTGCTATAAATTGATTACAATTTGATTACAACGAATTTTTATATTAACCGAACAGTACCCTTAGGATGTGTGTGAGAGGGTTGTTAGCGAAGTGTGTGTGTGTGTTGGGGGCAGGCGTGCGGGGGGACCGACTACGGCTGGCTGTTCGAATGCGCGTTCTATATATAATTTATTTTCATTAGTGAAGGTGTATATATGTAGGTGTATATACATATTGACAATGATTTATCGTCCGGCATTTACTTAATCATTAAATAAGCGCCGTGTATAGTAGTAACCTTCTTCCTTCTACAACATTTTATTAATTTACACAACAAATTATATTCACTATAATCAAAAATTACTCAAAGATACTCAATCTTGACTCAACTATAATTACTTCATCATATTTTCGGCAACTAAATTTTTGCACGATTCAAAAAAATCTATAAAATTGTTGATTTTTATGAGATTTATACAAAACATTTTTTTTAATTATGTAAAGTGAAACACAAAATATATTTTTTTTGTAAATTTATATGCGAATTAAACATTTTTTAGATTTTATTTTGTTTTTATAGATGGTCATAGCTCAATTTTCACAAGACAATTTTTTTAAGCAAAACCGTGTAAAACGAAACATAAAATAAGTAAAAATTGCTGGTTTATGTGCAAATTAAACATTTTTTAGATTTTATTTTGTTTTTATTGATGCTCATACCTCAATTTACACAAGATAAGCTTGTTAAATGACACCGTGTAAAGCGATACATAAAATAAAGTGGAAAGAAATGCGAATTAAACATTTTTACTTTTTTTATAAGCATTCATACTTGAATTTATACAGGACAAGCTTTTTTAAATGAAACCGTGTAAAGCGAAACATAAACTATCAAACTTTTTGTTGATTTATATGCGAATTAAACATTTAATTTTATTTTTATTGAGGTTCATACTTTAATTTATACAAGACAAGCTTTTTTAGAGTGAAATCGAGTGAAGCAAAACATAAATACAAATTAATCATTTTATAAATTTTTAAAATTTTATTCTGTGTTTTTATTGGCACACACACCTCAATTTACACCAGCCAAAAGAAAAAAAATATCTTTGATTAAAATTGTAAATGTACATCAAATAGTACATAACTATTTCTTTGTTGTTTCGATTTATACACACGGTCTGCGCAAGTTAGTGAAAGATTGTGTTGAACCGTAATGAATATTCATGCCGTAATTGTATCAATATCTTATTAGTTAAGATTGAAAATGTATAGTATGGTATGTAGGTGTATGTACTGTGTACTAATGATGTGATTTATTTTTGCAGTTGTATGCGTTGCGTAAATTAATGCAAGGCTCCGAAGATGCACCGAAAGCACCATTGGGAAACAATGCCAGGCCGCTGCAACCGCTGC
>JARJDW010008903.1:0-10812 GCA_030264715.1 Adinopsis sp. GC000173 | reverse complement strand
CATAAAATTATTTGGAACCGAAATGAAAACCATTGTGCGAATAATTCGACACGGCTGCCAAATAATTACGCTTACGTTACCGCATTCGTATTCGAAACGAAGAGTGTTTTCGTTTATCTCACACGCGGGCTAATTAAGAAATGCTTATACATTAAAATAGAAATAATAATAATTAATTACTCACTCGCATAGCTGCATAGCTTACAACAAACAAATTACTCAGAATTTGCAAAGAATGCTAAATGTTTTGTAAATTCACCAATGCAATTAAACAAATTTGGTTTATTTAAGACATTTTTTTTTGATTAATTAATCAATAAACTGAATTTAGTTGTTTATGTAAATTTACTTAAAACTAACTTCATGAATAAATATTTGAACTTTTTATCAAGCTATCTAACCTAGCAAACTTGACAAGTTGAAATTGTTTAAGTATAGTGTGTCATGAAATGCAATAAAGTATCGAAAAATAGCAGGCGCTGAAGAGTAATTAATTTATGAATTAATTAAAAACGTTCTATTTATTTTAGAAATGTATCGATGGAAGGAAGTCTGGTGCTTACTTGCGAGTAAATTGGCCATGGTACCAGAGGCGACGAAGACGGCATCCTCCTTTCCCAGCAGTTGCGCGGCGCGCTCTTCGAGCGCGTTCACCGTTGGATCCTCGCCGTAGACGCTATCGCCGACCGGGGCGCAGTACATCGCATCACGCATCGCCTGCGTCGGCTTGCTGATCGTATCGCTGCGCAGATCGACGAGATGCACATCGTCGAAGCCGTTCGCGTATCCATCGATGAACTCGTAGGGCATCGTGCGCTCGCTCGTCGTCGATAACTGTGCGGATATGGAAGGCGATGTGACTAAAACGCTCCGGTAAGTGCGCGACTCGGACGCTTTTATAGTTTTTCGTGTGGCTGGTGAGCTGTGGTGTGGGGAGAGAGCGTCGCCGCACACACCCAATACACACACCACCCTAATTATAAAATTGTGATGATGATGATCGTATGATTTGTGTGCGCGTACAATTTTATATATTTCGTTTCGTATAAGGTCATTTTATTATTTGCATTCGCACAACACAACACGTTTTGCGCTCAACGTTCATTCAAAAACTTATCATCATCATGAGCGAGAGGGAGAAAAATACGCGATTTTTGGACGTTGTTTATATAATTTTGCGACATGTTTGTTATTATTATTAAATAAACATTGATTAAATTAATTAAATTGAAATTGCGATTATACTCACAAATTGATTATTCCAGTTGACTATGATTTTTAATGCCGGTCTGATTAAAATTTTTGTGATAAACATAATAATAATTTATTATCGTTGCAATTTAATTGCTACATGTAAAATATTCATATTTTTAAATTTCTAATTAATTTAAATTATTACTGATCAAGTTCATGTCGCTGTGACAAGATTATTATTTATTATTAGATAATCAACTTATTGTAATTCTTAAATAAAATGTGGTTTGGATAGATACATAATTATTTATTTATAGATTCATTTTGTTGTTTTAATGATAGGCAACCACACATACATGCAGCATACCAACATAATAACATTGACGCATTTGCCTCGTCATATAAATTATTACGAATAATCAATATCAATCGTCGTTTGGTATTATATTTTAACTGTTTATCTGTTTGTTTACAATCAATACTATTTAATTTATTATCAGTTTTAATACAGTCGCTACCAACCGTACGTGAGCGAGCAGCGAAAAACCCTAGTGGATTTTAATGATCCGTCAGCTGTGCATCGAGCAAAAAAAAGGGAATTTTATATCTAGGAAATTTTAATCACATTTTTCCACTAATAAATGTGATTAATTAAAATGGTATTGTTTTAATTTATCAAGTATTATATACGATGAAACATAATAGGTTCGTATACAGATTTATTTATAATTCATTTTACTCTAAAATCAACCCAGATCTTTTGTTGAATGGTTTTTTTTTTGTTTGGCATTTGTAGGAAACGTGAACGGTCACACCAGGACTACGATGACGAATTTATGCCATTATCGAAACGTGTCAATAATTTACATTTGCGAAATAACTTGTTATTGGATAATCCGCAGACGATAAATGAATTGGGACCTGGACCACCGTCACACAATTCCGTTCAATTGCCCGAATCGCCACCCGAATCAGTACAAAGCATTGATCAGTACAATCCTGAACTGAACGAAGCACAAAATCCCTACTATTATAACATTAACAAACTTTTGTATGAAATGTACATTGCTCGACAGCAAAGAAACAATCTTTAAAAAAATCACCAACGTATGCATTTTCCGCTCATAATTACTTGTTAATTTATAGGTTAATCATTTAAGTTAGATATAATGTATATAGAGTTAATATCTCTTACTTTTGTATTCGTTTGACATCGCAAAATAAAGGTGTATTTTTATAAAACGGATCATGCTGGAGTTGTGTGGAATTTGAATTGGGCGCGCTTTTTGTCCATGTGCTGCCATCTGTATGCTAATATGCAAGTAGTCCTTGGCAATCGTAACTGGGCATTACTGCTTGCGTACGTCTACGTGAAGAGAGAATTGTGTTTGTCAGCGTCCATGAAGGTTTCATAATAGTCGAATAATTGTTTGGTGTAATTGCATAGGTAAGTTGCTAGAATTACTGAAAGTTGCTTGTTAAGGGCCGGTCGCGTCCGATCCAGACGGTTTTCTCGTATCTTTTCGCGGGTCGCGGGTGTTTTAGGGTAGGGAGCTTCGTCGCTTTGGTGTAGAAATTGTGGAAGGGGTGCTCATAGTGTATTCTGGTAGGATATATTCATCCCCACAATCTTCCAAAAACCACCACCACTTCCCTTCCACCACGTTAACACGACGTCATCGCCGTAGATACGCCTTACACTAAGCTTATTTTTAATACCCCTCAAGGTCAATCACCTAACGGGATAAGAGCAGCATCCACCACGTCCGTGTCGTGGTGCAATCGAAAAGATACCCTAACCTAAGCCAACCAACCAACCATCTGCCACATCACCATTTCCATCCGATTATTTTCTATGTGTTTCATGTTGCATTCCTACCTAGCTTTCCATGACGCGCCGTTAACAATACCATTAACCAGCTGCACAAGAGTTTGTTCACCTCGGTATTTTTCAACCACCCAGCAAAAAAAAACCAACACTCGAAATTGTAAACAACCTAAATAAATTCAACATTGCATACAATATTAATATGCACGACACACAACATACATACATACATACATACAACATACAAGCTGGCATATTGATATTTAGTCATTAATAATAACAATTATAGTAATGAGAATGAAGAAAAAATAAACAAAAGGCTCGATGGCATCGAATAATCCAATCCAAATTGCATAAAACGTAATTTCCGTTTTGCAACAGTTCAAGGCTTCCACGCTGAGTTCCGGCGCTCGCGCCTGTAATTGAATTCTATAATTACGAAATGGAAAAAAAAACTGGTTTTGCACATGATGCCACAACAAGCCGAATATAACTGTAAAATATCATTTTTTTTATTAACTGTAAATCGAAAGCTACTATATGTTGTACTTCTAATCGTAAATGTTATGACTAGCCTAGTAGGAGCTCCTGCACGTAAAAAAAAGAAACTTTCAATTTCGTGTCTTGCGCGCCAAGTCCCTTCATTTCGTAGAAAATTTCATCGTTTCACATGAGATTAGTCTACATGATAATGTAGCAACAAATGTAATGCATTTACCAGTAGGTGAAAGTAGGTTAAAGTAGGTATGTAGGTCCTGACAAGTTGATTTCTCTATTTCCATCCCATTCTTGTTAGTCGACGAACGCCTGACGGAGAGTGAGACGTCAAATTGGTTAGATTTCTCTGTGCGCGCCTCTCTGTTGCAACAACAGGTGGTAGGCTACCAGCGAAAGAGACGGATGGATGGTCACGTGGCCAATGGCCCCACTTTCAAATGCTTCTACCTTTCTGCCACACTACCAGTCTTTATACCACTCCGTTACACACGGTTTTAACACCACTCTTGCATTTTTCATCCCCTCTTGGTGATTTTGGGGGTACTCCAAGGACGGCAGTGTCAAAACATAAAAAAATTTAAACATTTTTCCGATACGAAAAACACACGTGCCTCTTTTTTATCAAACGCGTAATAATAATCCGAGTGCAATAAAACCATCTGTGATTCACTTTCTAGGAAATAATCAGCAGCAGGCAAGAAAGAAATGAATTTTTCACCGTTTGGGGTTGGAGTGCCGCTGTCAGCTGCGCTGCCAGTCGCCACACAATTCACCGCCGGTAAGCTAACGCAAAATGTCACCACCGCCAACGGGCAGGTTGTGGGAGTGCTGCAGGGCGGCGAGAACGGCGTCCACTACATACGTCCCATCGAAACAACAACGTTCACCCAGGCGGCATCGCCGTCGCAGGGCGCGAATCAAGCGCAAACCGTCATCACCCTGCCGATCACCATGCCCGGCGCGAAGCCAGGCGATCCCCAACAAACCGTTCAAATTCAAGTTGTAAATCCCGTGCCTATCACCACAATGACACAGACCAGCTCGGCGAGTTCGCCAAAGTATCAGATATCCCAAATCCCCATTCAGACATTCGGACAAGGCGCCACAGTACTTACCGTCGCTTACAACTCCAACCAGGAGGGCATACAAATTGTATGTAACCGTCAAATTAATAATCAAATGCGTATCTATCTATATGTTTTAGGTTGATGGTCAGAATGGTATTCCTGAGGGCATGACCGTCGTTGCCGCACTACAACCGCAAGATATTCAAGTGCTGCAAGAACAAATTGGCGATGGTGATAAGACGAAGGACATCACCGTGACGCCTGTATCGTTGATCAAGACCGAGGATATTAAAACGGATGAGGATGGCACATCGGTGGCGATACCTGCCAATTATATTCAAACGACAGCCGCTGTACAAGAGTATCTGCAACGAATTCAAACACAAACGTTACCGTTGAGCCTGCAACAGTTTCTCAAATTCAATACGGACGTAAAGCGAGAGACGATCACCGAGGAGGGTATCATGGAGACGGTGGTTGAGCATGCCGAAGGCGAGCAACAGGAATTGATAATGCAGGAATGCGAACCCGAATTTGAGCAAGAAGAAGTATGTATTGTATATAATGATCATTAATTTGTACAATTATTACTCATATTAATTTTGATTTTAGGCGCAAGGAGAGGACAAAAATAAGAAGAAGAAGAAGTATAAGAAAAAGCCACCAAAACCAAAAAAGCCTAAACCAGGTCAAGTTCATATTGCGACCGCCCTCGATGGAACGACATTGTTTTGCTGTCCGGAATGTCACATGGCGTATCCCGAGAAGGAACTACTCGAACAGCATCTCGTCGGACATAAAATTGAGCGACGCTTCATCTGCGATATATGCGGAGCGGGCTTGAAACGCAAAGAACATTTGGAACGTCACAAACTCGGCCACAATCCCGAACGTCCGTTTGTCTGCTCCGTCTGTATGAAGGGCTTCAAACGGAAAGAGCATCTCAATCTGCACTTCGTCATCCATTCCGGCGAGAAAACGGAGATATGTGGCGAGTGCGGCAAGGGATTCTATCGTAAGGACCATCTACGTAAGCATGCACGATCGCATATTACGCGCCGCGCGAAAGAACAACAGCAGGCGCAGCAAGCGCAGCAGAATTCCATGGCGAAGGAGGCGCAAGTCACCATTCAGGTAAAAGTTCAGTGTGACGCTCCATCAAGTACATGAACATGCAGTCTAACGCCACTTGATTGCATTACAGGTGCCGACATCGCAAACACCAATACAGATTCCCGTTCAGATTCAAGTGCCCCAACACCACATACAAGTCACGGCGAATCCGGACGACGAGGGACAAGTAAGTACCGTCGTACTGCCGGCCGCTTCCGAAGCCATCACAATACTACCAAACTAACCCAAAATAAAAACACGAAGTAAAAGCAAAACAATTAAAGCATTATAGTGTTAGTACTGTGAGCGGAAGATGACGCAAAAAATTATTTAAACTAAAAAAACATAAATGTATTTATTATAAATGTTAAAACAAATTGGGCTGATTGAGAGTGATGAGTGTGAAATATCGTTTCCTCGTTTTATTTTTTCATTACACTGTACATAATTATCGGTGGTTAAATAATACAATAATATATATATTTTTGTTTAGAAATACAGCGCGCGCGCATGTGTGTCGATATGATGAAAATACAAAAAAAAGAGAGCGTTAATAAATATATTATTAAAACAAATTCTTTTGAGCAAAACAGGGTGGCCCATTACTATTGCATGTTTAAATCCTAAATATTTAACAAGAAATAAAAAGAGAATGAACCATTTTCGTAGGTTTTACACAAGGGTGCTAACATGTCA
The DNA here is from genome assembly GCA_030264715.1 of Adinopsis sp. GC000173. Lineage (NCBI taxonomy): Eukaryota > Metazoa > Arthropoda > Insecta > Coleoptera > Staphylinidae > Adinopsis > Adinopsis sp. GC000173. Next base: position 4,416 of record JARJDW010008903.1, on the reverse strand, counting down.
AACATGATGCTTAAAACTAAACTAAATGAAAAAAAAATACTGCAGATAGTACAAAAACAAAATGAAAAAAAAAACGTTGATTAGTACTATCGAAAGGTGATAAATAAATAAATAAGTTGATTCTTATTAATTTTGTTCAATTAGTTTTTCATCTTCTAGTGTTTACACTTGGTGTGAGGTTAAAATAGTATAAAATTATAAAAAGTAAACTATTGTAGAAATTAAGTACATTTCGTTTATCATGTTTAATTTTACGCAGATTGCTGAAGTCATTAAATACAACTTAAATTTGAATTAATTTGAAATCAAATTTTGCATCGTTAATACGTAATTTAATTTGATGGATATAATATATATACTATTTATATATATATATATATTGTACAATTTTTTGCTTTAAACAAAGTATTAATTTTTTTGATCAATTCCAAATGCTTTATTTTATAAATAAAATTGGGCGTACGCAGCAGCAGCAGACACGCCGATCTAATTCGGTTTTCTCGGACCAAAATTTTATGGGACATAAATAAAATATTATGAATATCGAGTTTAAACAGTTTACATTTCATTTTTGTAGTGAATTCATGACATTTGTTTTTTTATATATATTAGATATTTTAATTAGTTCTATATAGTTTTGATAAGAAGAATTTGATTACTAATGTTTCATAAAATGTTGTCTTTTTATTTAATTTATTTGCATAGTAGGATTCTTTTCATTTGTTTTTTTTTCTCGCTAAGTTTTTTTTATACTGTTTTGGTAATAATTTAAATAGACGAAAAGAAAAAGAACTATTAAAAAACATTAAAATAAGCTTTTTACGTAACGTCCTGTATGTTATCACTTATCTATATTTATTATTTGTACATTAGCAAAGATGAAATTAAAAAAAAGCATATAATTTTTACTATACATATATTATATATATATTATACAAAAAATATATATTGGAAAGTTTTGTAATAGATAGCGACTTTTTTATACAATGTTAACAGGTTATTTTCATTATAATAAATCTTAAAATGATTGTAGGTGTATTAACAAATGTTAATGTTACCAAGCAAACGGCGCCCGTTCCCTCAAGATCCTCACACCAACCTTTTCCCATTCGCCAGGCTGAATCCATAGCTCGGCGGCGGTTTCCAGACACGACAATATTGCCGCACCCTTCCACGCTACCATCGCAGAATCCATATCGCGCGGATTCGTTAGTATATCCAGCTGCTCGGTGCGATACAAGTAAGGTATTTGTAAGCTGATCCTATTTTGCAGCCACGTACCAATACCGGAAAATTTCATGCCACCGCCAACGATTAGAATGCAGCCGTACATCTTGCGCTTTAGCTCATCGTTAGGACAGCGATCGATGCTTTGCAGTACGGCCTGATCCAAGCCGAGTATCTGTCCCGGATTGATTACAAATTCTTTATCGGCGGATGTGACGGTGGTATCGATACTGTCCACAACGATATCATCATCGTTTGTTTGCGGATTGTTGCTTTGCTCCAAGTAGCTTTCGTTGAGTAGATCGGAAGCCGGTTCTAGATTTTCCTTCATGCCTTTGCGCCGTATCTCTCTTAGAAAATTGTCATCGTGAGGATCTTCGGGATCGCCGAGTGAACGCTTTTGAGTGTGAACCGCCTTACATCCAGTAACGCCTAGTAATTCCGGTGTGAATAAACTTAAAGGTGCCACTATACATTCGTCACCAACTTGAATCGTGTATTGTAATACTGAACGTTCCGGTTGCTGAACGACAAACGTCTTTTCTTGCGATCCGCATATGTCTAGATTAACATGGCAAAAGTCTTCTTTCAATTTTCGCAGTAACATTGTGTCAAGTTTATTTGTTTCACTGCATGTTTTGTAGGGAAACGCGCACTTTTGTAGCAACCAATAGAATGTTTGTGTAATATCAGCGCCACCGTAATCCATTCGAATTCGCGTATTTGGGTGGCAAATTCCGTCCTCAACACAGGACACGGACGTTTTTTGATCTCCCACATCCACAACGCACGCATAGCTTAATCCCGATCCAAACGTAGCTGCCACATGGTCCTGAACGAGAAAGCAACTACCAAATTTCATTTTACTTAATAGTAATGTTGTCAGTTCACGTAGATATGTGCGATTGAAAACGTCGGGTATAATTAGTACAGCCTTGTAGTTTTTAAATTCCTGTCGTTGTATTAAAAAGTTTGTTTCGAGTACGTAGGTCCATATAGCTTCTATATTAGCTAACACTGCCGTCATTGAACCACCAGGGCCTGGATGTATATTGAACTCACCGCGTCGATACGGAAAGTGTATGTTGTAGTCATCATTCGGATCCAAGCGTAGTATATCATTACCGACGACAATATCACCCTCCACCTTCACCCATTCGCCCCCATTTGGATTGATCACCTCTGGCTGCGTTCGTCGATTGAAGGCGGCGATTTGTTGCGGTGGTGTAGCGTAGCGTTGCCTTCCGTCTGATTGTAAACAAGATTGGAGTAGATGCGATGTGCATAGACGTGCTACTTCCACATCCTGCTGGATCTCGACTTTGGGTGGTAGATATGGATCGATGTGTTGCTGCCCGTTTGGGAGACGCTTTCGAGCGATTGCATGTAGAACGGTAACCGGGTTTAAATCGGCTGCACGACCAACGCGTAAGTTTAACGAGCCGGGATGGATTACGATGATTGATTTTGCATTTGTAATTTCTTGTGGCAATTCATTGGCTTGCGTCGGCATTTTGCTAAAATATAAATAATTTAAATTATTTGAGGTTAGAATGTAAACAGTGGTAGTTTCATTTGGTATAACACACGGCAATCATTATTATCGATTGTAACAAGAAAACTATTAATATTTTTGTAAAGTGAATAAGTAAATGAACTTTATAGAGACGTTAATTAGCTAATTCTAATTATATTTGTTTCAATTGTTTTAGGTATATCCAAAACCGCCAAGTTACGCCACTATAATTTATAAACATTCTCATAGATGTCGTGGAATGGACAAATGATGGTTGTTTAAATTAATATGTTGCAGGAATTTTAAGTATACGTTGATAATTGTTAATTATTATTAGTTTTAGGTAAATGTTGAGTAATTATTAAAAAAACGGTTATGATTTTGTATAGAAATTGCGTTTGAAACGCTTAAAAATAGTTGAAATTATGTTTAAATATATAACTGATATAAAAGTTCATTTGTTAGACGCAATTTGTATTAAAAAACCTGTTTCAATGTATCCGTTTATATAATTTGCATGAAAAGGGTGTTTCCCCGCGATTTTTTTGCAATTCCAGTTTTGCAACCCTTCACAAGTAACATTCCCTTTGCATCAACCCTTCGTGTCATACGCGAGTTCATCGAGAAATGGCGAAACTCAGTTGTTGCAAATTAATATCATTGTAATAAGCAATAATCTATTAGAAACTAAGCGAAACGAAAACGAAATCGAATCGAGACAAAGCGTATAGGATAAAATGGTAAGTTTTCGAATAAAATCAATAATTGAATTACGACTCGCTTGTTTGCTGTGTGCGGAGCGAGTCGGACAAAAACAAATCATTAATGGCGTTTTAATTTACGTTTGCAGGCAATAGTTTAAAGCAGCGATTGCGATACGATGAATTTCTCACCATTTGGTGGACATTTTTCCACAACGATTCCAACCATACACCAATTCGCCGCCAAGTTCACGCACGAGAACACGAACAATGCACTCTGTCCGCAAGATTCGAATAGCAATCGGTATACGGCTAATGGGGTGCCCTCATTCACGCAACATCACACGGCGACGCCATCCCAACAGCACATGGTCAACAACAAGTATCAATCGGCGAACTATCTGAATCAGACGATCTACGGACATCAGAATATTCGGCAGCAGGATAAGAGGTACGATCATCAAGAATTGGCGCAGGAATTGTGTGCTGCGATGCAGCAACAGCAGCAACAAACACAACAACCGCCTCCGCAAGCTCAACCACCGCCACAGCCGCAGCAGCAACCTCCACCCCAACAGCAAACACCTCAACAAGACAAACAACAAAATGATAAGGTAACAATATCGCTTACGATTAGTGTATCGATTGTGAATGTTAATTGCATTGCATTGTAGGTGAAGCAAGAATCGCAAGATGATCGAAATCGATCGCATCAAGTACAAACGACACAGCATCAACAAACCGTACAAAGTTTACAGCAGATCGGTAGTATGCCGAGTGCGTGGTCATCGCTGCCCGGCACCACAGTCGCCGACTACCTATCGCATCTGCCCGCCTCAACGCTGCCTCTCAGCCTTCACCACTTTCTCAAATACTCGGCGGAAACGATCAAGAAGGAGACCAGCCAGCAGCAGCAGTTGGGCGCGAACGATGCCGCCAACATTAATCTATTGCACAATAATGCGCTGCAAA
>JARJDW010008900.1:0-11792 GCA_030264715.1 Adinopsis sp. GC000173 | reverse complement strand
CACACACACACTTAATTTGATTAAATCCAATAAAAATGCTTGAAGCAAAAGCAATTTTCCACAAAGAGCTGAATGCACAAGGATAATTCATCTAAAATTAGTATTTTACACTTGGAATGTTATAAATAGTAAGAAAGCAAATGTGCGCGAGCGCGCGCGCTTTTATAAATGCGCTTTTTATTATTTTTCACATGCGATTTCGTTGTCGTCCAAATGTACCTTGCAAGCATTTGATGTAGATTTATAAATGACATGAATAAAATGGTAGAAAAGAAGAAGAATAAGGAAAGCAATAAGAAGAAGGCAACGTATATATACACACACACACACAACATCCTTCTTCTAACAGCTGCATGTAACTATACAAGATCATCATCTCAACGCAAAAGTTAGCACAAAAAGCAAAAATCTGACGTAATAAAATCTCTCTCCGGGATGTGTACGTGCAGAAATAAAAGAATCGAAGCCTAAACGACACATTTGAAAACGTTCAACTTGTGTGCGGAGGAGAAAAAAACGACACGAACTGAAAAAAAAGCAACGAGATGAAGGAGAAGAATATAATAAAAGGGGAAAAAAATTAAAGAAACTTTCCACTAAACGTCGCTTAGATTTATTTACAACTGCTATAAAAGCCATTATAAATATCGACGTTTTGGATGTGTGTGTGTGTGTTTTGTTGCTGTTTTTTTGATATTTTATTATATCTACACATACACAGCGAAACGACAGGAAAAGAAATGCAACAAATAAATTTACATTTTCGCTTTAATCTTCCTTTTAAATGTAATGAAATGGCATCGTAACACCCCCATCGTGTTGTTGTGCACAGCAGGAAAGAACAAACTATTATATTGCTGAATATACATATATACCTTCGCGCATATAAAAAGAGAGTGAAAAAATGTAAATCTGTCAGTTTAAATCTACAAATTTAAATTTTTTTACATTGAAGAAAAAAAATTAATGACTACAAGATGTAATATGCATTTTTATTAAAGCATTCATACTGCAAAACAAAATTTCATCATGTTGCACCATAATTGATAATTTATTTTTTATATCTGATTATATTTTTGCATTTTTTATTAAATATATGTTTACTTTACGCTTGGGCGTTACATCAACTAAAGTTACAATAAAGTCTACCTATATCAACTTGGCTCCCGCGGCTTTTACTTAAAAAAAATGTGTCATTCAATTGTGCTCTTTATTTTGTACCTACATGGCTTTTATCAAGTTGAAAATCTTTGGCTTTCAAATTTGGGGGGCTTCATTTGATATATATTTTTCATAATCTTACAAAGTTTTAGTTTTTAATTAAAAAAATAATCAAATGTTTATTTTAACACTAAAATAAAAATGATCTGGAACGAGCGGAATTTTGTTAGCTTTGGGAAATGCTTTAAAAAACCTATAAGGTTTGAATTTTTAGGTGCTAATTTGATACATACTTTTCATAATCTTGCAAATTTTCAATTTTCAACCAATAGTCAAAGGTCCTATTTAATACTGCTCTTAGAAATGCGCACTATATGTTCAAAGGAAAATAAAAAAGAAGTAAAACAAGCGAAATTTTCATTGGCGTTGGGTAATATTTAAAAAACATCTAATTATTATCAAATATAGATATAAGTTTGCTTTCCGAAATGGAAATTACACAAACATTACTTAATTGTAGCAAAAAAAAATTAAAAAAGAATAATATGACATAATCGTAATGTTAAAGTAACAACCATGTTTTAAAATAAGGAGATACGTATTGAAAAAGGGAAATAATGGAAATTAAAACCATTGTGAACACGCTACAGTGACAAATGCATTACAAAGCTGTTGTTAATTTATTAATTGTATTTTTTACTCTGAGCAAGAGTGTGATTTTTAAAAATACCCACCTGCTTATTGTTTGCTGAAACGATGTTTTAACAATTTTATTATTTATTAGTGGCTACACTCGGTATTTTGTATTTTTTGTTTGTAAAATACGTATTGGAATTTCTGTTTCTATTTTAAAGTTCGAAAATTAAGCAAGCAAAGCAAGCAAACTTGTGTTTATTTTTTTATTCCTGCTATGTATGAAATATGGCACAAATATGTTTTCTAAAAATACCGTATAATGTTTAGTTTTGAAGGATTGAATTTTTGCATGATGGTTTTAGGAAATTGCATTCAATTCCAATGAAACTTTAATCCTTTACACGTAAAATCTCAATCAGATGTAGTAAAATTAGCGTAATCGTTTAGAAATACGTAACTAATTTTATATGTTTTTTCTAATATTTTTTTCTTTTTTGTTCTAGGTAAGTATCCAGCACCATTTCCATTTATTTTAAAATCAAGGCGTAAATCGGGTGGTAAGTTTTGTTTCGTGTGGATTTTTGCTGTAGCCCGCGATATGGAATCGTTGCCCCATCTCTGTCTTCTTGGATAATTCTAGCGACTATTAAAACTTAATGGCTAAAAAATGTGTTGTGATACGGGGTTTATTAATAGTTCATTAGATTCATTTTTATGGATTTGGAATGTTTTATCTCGCGCAAATAAATAATATCTGTGAATAAAATCAATTCTAATTAGCATTAGCATTTAATTTACTAATTGTAAGCGCTTTTAAATAACATTTAATGTAGAATTTTATATTGTTTCATAAATTTTAACGGTTTGTGTGCATAATCTTAACACTAGAGAAAACGTTTATTAAGGTAAACGATCTAAAGATAAAAATAGCATTTCAAGTGACACGTACATTTTAAAATAACACAAAAATCCACTTCTCATCTGCAAGGAAACTTATATAAAAACAAATATTTGTGTATATATCTACCTGTCTGTGAGTGTGTATGTATGTATGAATGTATGTATACGTGTGTAACTTACGTATATATTTGCAACTCACCGTTTATGTATATTTAATAAAATTTACTGTTTATTTATGCTTTTTCTATGAATGCACATACATCTATCCATGCATGTGTGGATAACAAACAGAAGTTAAATGTGGGAAAGTTTGAAAAATTATTAAAATGCATTTTCTATACCTTACAATGTATAATTGTTTAACATTTATTATATGTACAATATAGTAACAGCTAGACCATTGTACCGAGTCATGCACCACACATCATATTTGCGTGTCAATATCTCTCCTCCAAATTGATCATTTCTGCTACAATTAGAAAGTGTTAAATCGTTAATAATATTGCATATATGAATGTGTGTGTATGTAGATATTTTTTGTCTGCGCTGGGTGGTCTTTGAAGTTCTTACATAATTTCAGCGCGCGGAAAATGTTAATTTATCACATCTGCTGACATTAAAATGGAGCCGATCAGCCTTAATATGGTTGAAATGTCAATTTGCTGTTACGTTGTTTGATTTTTGCCAAATTTGGTGAACGAATTAAAATTCGATATACGTACGATAACATCAGGCCACGAAATTAAATAAAGTTTTCAATCGCAAATTTAATGCATGATCAATATTTTTAAAAACTAATTAAAAATTTGGAATAAATTATACACTACTAAAAATATTTTTATGAAAACATGTTGTCTATATCTAAATGGATATAAAAAATTGCCGAATTAATGTAATTCAGTTTAAAAAAATAAAAAAAGCGCAAATATTATGAAGGGGTAATGGCGAAACTGGTAGGGTAATTGCGCTCTAACAAATAAAATAGGTAAAAAAGCAATTTATTGTAAACTTATTAAATATACAAAAATCACATTTGTAATTATCAGGGATACATTGTAAACTGGATTCCGTATGGACCATCCCGAACCTAATTCATATCTAAACCATCATTCGTTACCTTTTCCAAATTCATATCAAATTAAGCTAGGCACGTCATTACTCCTTTGAACAAATTTTGCATTATGTGAGCTTACACAATGTTTGCAAGGTACTTTTTTTAAGATAGACGCAAAAATCGCGCAAATTTAATGCATGATAAATATTTTTTAAAACTAATTAAAAATGTGAATAAATTAAACATACTAGTAAAAATATAATCTTTATGAAAAATGTTTTTTAAATAGAATTTAATGCATAGATGTAAAAAATGATTGATTATTAACTAAGAAAATCAACACGAATTAGTAAATTCCCATCACTAACAATTATATTACATGAAAAATGGATAAACATTTCAACTTTTTAGTGAAAGATTGTGCAACACACGTAAATACATTGATTTTTATGCAAAAAAATCCCATTTTTTGCATCATTGTTGAACGATTTCGTTCTCGTTACAAATTACAACATATTTGTCTGTTTGTTTTCGTTCCTTCCACGTCTTTACAATGGCTAATTGCAAACTATTAGAAGCAATATGGCGTAAATGTTATGTAACATTAAATTATATTTAATATAATGTATCTAATGGTATTTAGAAGTAACAACGATTACAGTTTGTGAAGAGTTGTAATTACTCTGTACAGAATAATACATTATATTGTATTATATTTCGCATAAATTGTTTTTGAGCAACAAGAGAGATTGTAATGTAATTAAATTTGTCATTATCGTAATATTCAATTTACGATTTCAATTCGTTTGATCTTCGATTTAATATAAAAATGATGTAATACAATACGTCTGTTTGATGAAGTTATTTATTACATGTAATATTTTGCATAGATTTAATTTATTGTTCTGTTAATTGAATAGTTCTTTTCTTCTTCGTACACAGAAAAAAAATAATGTTGCCGTGCGGCATAGTAATGAAATTAGTATATGGATGAAAAAAAAAAACAGATTCATAATAAAAGATTTATTATTGTGGGCTGCGTTCGGAATGGAATTTACATTTTTGCACGTTCTAAAAAATATCGCCTGCTAATTATTTAAAAATACAAAAGCCAATTATATTATTAATTTTGCTTCGACGTATTAACAAATGGGATTTTCTAATTTTTTTTTATTTCGTTTTGAATGCAGAACGCTTTTTCGATTAATTATTGATTGTGCAATTGAAGCGTACAAATTCAGCGCTAATTAAGAAACTAAACATAATCAATTTTATGTGTTACATAATTTATTATTAAATAATTAGCCATAACAAAATAAATACTATATTAGCTAAAATAACATAATTATGTTATAATAAGGCATGAAGTAATAAATAATTAATAAGGAGACTGTGCTGGCTTGCTTGGTTTACAAAATTCAATAAAAAAATGTGATGTTTAAGGCTTATAGAAAATTATCATGCCACTCCAACTCAAATCATATTTATTGCATGTGAACAGTGCACGTCGTTGGTTATTTTTACGGAAATTGACTATTAGTGCGCACATTTTGCAATATGCAATTTTTCTGCAAACTTAAACATGTAACTACATAATTTTTATGACATTTAAAATCAATTTTAACTATATATAAAACGCTGATTAATTAATTCCCATACATACATAATAACAGAAACTAAATAATAATTTTAAAATTTAAAGGTTTTGAGGTTTTAAAACGGATAAAGGACAATAAAAATGATCTATAACAAATAGAATTTATTAGCTTTGAGAAATTGTTTAAAAAACCATTCCAATTGTCAAATATTAATATACATTTACTTCAATATAACTTTAATTGGGGTTGAGAAATATTGAATAAACATGTAACTATATAATTTTTATGACATTTAAAAAGCGAAAATCAATTTTTGCACATAACTATATAAAACGCTGATTAATTAATTCCCATACACATACACAATAACAGAAACAAAATAATAATTTTAAAATTAATCTTATAAGTTTTGTGTTATATAATTTAAATCAATCAAAGTTTCTTTACAGCGCATTTTATTGAGGTTAAATGAAAAACTGACTTATTATATTATATTATGGTTTACGATCAATTTATATTTCACTCAAATTATATTTATGAATTTATTTAATGTACTTACATATCTTTTAAGCTAAATTGAAATGCGTTATGTAACATTAGCGCTTGCTTGCTGGCTTGCTTGCTTATATGATATTTTCGAAAACAGATTGATTGGAATTATTGTACTAATAAGCTTATATTACATATTAGCAGTAGTCATAATTATACATACTATCCTAGAACGAGTAATGCAATCTATAAAATTATATCATTTCAAAAATATTTTAATGATTATGATAAAAGTGTAATCTGACGATTATTATCTAATTTTTTAAGGCGTAGAATTGCATTGAACGTTCCCTACAATGGAAATTTTAATCCCGTAATGAATACGTGTACATATTAACTCTATTGATGAACGTGAATTGCATACGAACAAAAAAAAAACTAAATAAACCTTAAACAAACAAACAAAAAGATTTTGTAATAAAAAAATGACATATTACAAAGAAGAAAGGGAAGGCATACATAAATACAATAAGAGCAGAAAGGAATGCAGGTAAGACGAAAACAGGTGTTACGTAAGAATATAAAACATTATCCATCATCCATGACGGTTTATTTGATTACACAAAATGAATTTGAAAAGAAAGAAGAAATAAAAAATAACGAGGAATGAAAATGAAATTCCAATGATATTATTAATTATTAAGTAAGATTTGCAAAATATCCTGCATGTGCACAATTCATTAAAATTGATTTGGATCGACACAAAACAGCATTTCATATACAACGAATTTCAATTCTAACGAGATAATTAGTCAGTAATTAGTAGTATATCGCTTTAACATTTCATTCAATTTTATTTTTCTATTAATTTTCTAACTAAACTTAAAAAATAGTTTAGTATTAAGGGTTTTTCATTGCAATGAAATTGTGACAAACTAATGCAAATTTTTTTTTCATACTTTTTTTTGAATTAGTTATCTAACAAAAGAAAATTATTTTAGTTTCCTTAAATTTGGTTGGTTTAGATTCTAAGAAATTTTCTAAAGCCTGATTAAATAAGAATTAAAAAAGTGCTTTAGATCAAGGAACTGTTACTGAATCTATTTGTTTGATGCCATTTTTTTGAACTTGAAGTCTACAAGGACATAACTGATAAGCATTAATAATTAATGTATCTAATTTTAAAATGTGAAAAAATCGGAAGTTATTTATTACTCGACCTTATACTATATTTTGTTCACACCGATTTAGTCAAACCATCATTTCCTATTAAATTGAATGATTAGATTATAAAAGTATAGCTGAACAAAGTATCTACTAAAATTATTTAATTAACTTTATTCTACTATTAATTTTTTTATATAAATGTGTTTTAAAACAGAAATATTAGATTAAAACCTGTAAGAATGTCTCAATTTTTGAATAAAGTGCTGCAAACTTTGCATTTTGTTCACAATAATTTATAAGAAAAGTTAAAGATTTAAATAAATATAATAAAAAGCCTATACATTTATTCATGAATAGTGTGATACATAATTAATTAGATTAATTTTGCAACACCTATTTTAACAAAAAAAAGTGTATTTTCTGTGAAGCCAGCTAATAAATCATTCATGGTTTATCTTATCCACAATACCTATAGCCAAAATTATTTATAAAATTGTCATTTAAATTTTTATGCCGGTGGAAACAAATTGCCGTAAAAACATCTGTACACACTTGAATTTACATTCCTACTGATAACAGCATGCGCAGTAACGAAATATAAAAATCGTATAGGTATACTCACTTCATTCTGATTTATTGTAGTGTTAAGACGGTTTTCAATTTAGTGTGCGCCCTACAAATACCAACGACCAAACGAAGAATAAAATAAGCTAATTACCACGTGTAGAAATTATGGAAAATTCGATGATAGTGAGTGTTGATTCCAACAGCCTACTACAAATAATAGAGGTAATTAAGCCATTTTAAGAATTTGTTGTGGTATAGCATAATGGTAAAAATATAAAAAAGGAATATTTAAGTGTTTTTGGTGGGTTTTACAAATTTTATTTAAATAATAATTAATATAATCAAAACTCATTAGCTAAATATTATCTATCTAAAAGATATTTTCTTTAATAGATTAAATAATAAAATAGGTAAAACGTAAAATCGTTAAATTATTAGGTTAGGTTGGCATTTTGTGTTACTTTAGATGAATTTGAGTGTTTTTCATTGTTTTTTGTGTTATTTTATGCAAAACAATTTGAAAGACACTCAAATTCATCTAAAATAACACCAAATACTAATGTTTACGCCATCCTCTATGCGAAACTGTACCAGAAAATAAGATTTTGAATCGATAAACAATTTGCTTATTAAATTTATCAAATAATAAAAATTTATCACAATATTTTATATATTAACGCAACCAATAAGCATAAAATTAAAAAAAGGCGCACGTTATCAATATATATTATAGTAAATAATAAATTCCTCACGGTGTAGTGTGTGTATGTGTGTATGAGTATTTTTTTTATAATATAAATACACCTATATATATGAAAATATTTACGTGATTGGTGTGACAAATTGTAAAAAAATGGGAAGTTTTCCAAGAGTTAGAAAACATTTCCGACCTTGAAAATATAAATATAGGCACTTTTATGAGACTTGCATACACAAGAAAGAAAACAAACAAATAATAAATTGCAAACAACAACAACAACAGCAACAACATCTCGTTGCAGTTGTGGATAGGATAGGATAGGAAAAAAAACTGTTTAAAATTAATGCCGGGGAAAAAAGGTTGAAAGGAAATTACAATTTTACTCTTTAGCTTCTCTTGCACAACTTATATACATTTTATTTATAAATCTACGTTTAATTTAAATGTATAATAAGAGTTTTATTTTAAGTGTGCGCACACAATGCGCAATACATATTTAAAGATATTCTTAGAGCTAAACGAAAATCAAACATCACATTGTTTCGCTCTTTTATATTACCATTTCTAGCATAAATGCACTCTGTGCTTGCTTGCTTGCTTGCTTGCGTTACGTTTGAATTATAATGTAGACATAGAAATTTATAAATTATTCATGTAAATTCATGTTTTGATTCGATGAATATGACAAAAAAATTACTGTTAAAAATTTATAAATATTAAAATACCTTTCAATATGATAATTATTTTGTAATAAATTTTATATATTTTATTGCATTTATTTTCATTGTGAATAATTACTAAAATTAATGTTTTTTTTTAAATTTTTGTGACAACAACTCGTGCATCAAAATTATTGTTTGTTATTATATAATTATTTAAGGTCAACTATATAAACATTTTGGAGGTTAAACTGAAAAATAATTATTATTTTGAAATATCACTGGCTTGATGCCGTTTAATTAGATTGACAAAATATGTTTATTGTTTATTTTGTGGACTTTTTCACCTTTCGAAAGCAATTACATACTTGTGTTTAATCATGCCTTAATTTTTGGGGTTATAGGTGATAGGTTAGATAAAAAATTATAATTTATACAAATTGTTAATTTCACAATATTAATATTAAAACTAGCGACTAATTAATTGATTGTTTGTAAACATAGCGTAAACATAAATTTTCTCAATCATAATCAATGAAGATTTTCTAAAAATTTGTTGTATCAATTAATTTTATTAATATATGTGTTTTAAATTTAAGGTAGGACAATTATTTTGCAATAAATTTGTTACAAAGACAACGAAAATGCATTTGATTGTTCTAAAAATAGTATAAACATGAATTTTCTGAATCATAATCAAATTTTTTTTCTAAAAAATTGTTGTGTCAATTAATTTTAAACCCAAAAACAATTGTTTTGTAATAAATTTAAAAAGTACGACAATGAAAATATAAAACCAGACTAATCGAAATGAGTGGAACGTCTACAGCAAAAAAACATTGTCTGGTTAGCACACAATTTTGTTAATTATAATGAACTATTATTATGTAAACAATATGTAAACTAATTGTGGCAATCATATTCAGCCTTCTAAAAAAATATTTATATACAACTTATAATACGATTACCTTGTTGTTGCTTTGCCGCTGCGTTTTTTTTTATATAAAATAAACTTGTATTGTAAAGTGTGTCATTATATTTGTTAACAGGTATAAGGTTAAAATGAGTAAAAACGCAAACTAAATTCAATTTAAATATTTTTAATTAGCTTTTTAATGTGTTTAAGTAGCATTTTCTTTGCTGTGCAAAATACAAACTGACACGTTCATTAGCACTTTTTCGCAATATCGTTTCTGTTTATCTTTGAATGTATTCTTTGTCAGCTCATTTACTTACATAAATAAATTAATTTACATTTTTACGGTTCATTTGTGTGTGTGTTGTGCGAAAAGATTTTTATACATATATTTATAATAATTTATTCAATAATTGGGTCCACTGATAAGATTTTATTTTCGTATAGGAGCCATCTATAAATAAATTTTAATGATATGATCGTAATTATTTATACATATATTTTATTATGTCTATATATCGTATAATTATGTAACAATTTTTAACGACTATTATGTCGCCTAATAGCGCCATATAATATTTTTTTTTGCAAAAAAACTTTGATGCCGGCACGCAATTAAAGCTATTTAGCTGAAAAAAGCGGAGCGCGCTTAAATTTTGCTCAACGAATAATAAAAATGAAATCCTTCCCGTTAAAAATATTTATAATGGACGATAATAAAAGTTTTATGGTTGTCAAGTGAGTCATAAAAAAATTGCTAATAAATGTTTGTAAAATATCATTAACGACAATCAAAAATAATTGAATTTAATTAAGCTATATCAAAATTAAGCAAAAATATGTATAAATATTAATGTATTTCAAGATTTTTATCTCTAATTTAAATATAATATTAAGGGCCGATTTCATAATCATATTTAAGGAAGACTTAAATTTTAAGTCTTTCTTAAAAATTAAAATCAATTTCATAATTCTTTTTAACGGACCATTAGTGTTAATCCTCGATTAAAGTTAAGGGACCGATATCGGAGACTTAAATTTTAAAAGGACAATTAAGTGTCATTTGACATATAAGTAAAAGCAAGCATCAATTTTTAGGTTATTAATTATTATTGTTAGGGATTTGGCATTGCCAACCTTGTTTTTTTTGGTGGAAATGTCAGGAACATTTAGGAATATCTAGGAATATAGAATTGCCAACCTCACTGTAGCAATAACTAAGGTAGGATTAAATTGATTATGAAATTGAAAAATTTTAAGTGTCATTTTAAGAGAGGCTTAGCTTAACTCCTCCTTTAGTTAAGGGAGGATTAGTGATTTGATTATGAAATCGGCACTGAGTATAATGAAGTTACGTCGTAATTCATATAAAATTTTTAAATATTTAAGTAATAAAATGGTGTTATTTAACCCAAAATAAGAAAACAAAATGATAATTATAAAAGTATTTGAAAATTTTTATCCCTACAAGCGATGAACCATATGAAATAGTTAATCTTAATTATCATGAAGTTACATCGTAATTCACATTAAAATCTTAAAAATACAGTGGAACCTCGATATAAATTACCTTAATTCGTTTCAAAAGTTTTGACATAGGTATATCAAATTTTCTGCATTTTTTAATTAGAATTGAATCACAAGTAATTTTTTTTGGATAAATATTATTAAATAAATTAAGGGTATAGTATTTCTCTTACCTTTACATTGTTGAGACACACATACACATACATACCTATTGCACATTTATTGTAGTCATTGTTGTTTTCATCCACAAAAAATATTTTTACGCTGTGTTGATTTTTATAAAATTTTTAAATATTTAAGTAATAAAAAGGTGATATTTGACTTAAAATAAGAAAACAAAGTGATAATTATAAAAGTATTTGAAGATAGTTATGCCTGCAAGCGATGAACCATATGAGATAGTTAATCTTAATTAGCA
>JARJDW010008899.1:0-20436 GCA_030264715.1 Adinopsis sp. GC000173 | reverse complement strand
ATTATATCTTCAATATTACATTTACTAGTGACATTTAAATAATTTAAAAATATTTTAAGTAGTTTTAAGTTAATTTAATTAAGTTTAACAACAGCCTTTGAAAAATATATCATATATACCACCTATATATATCTATATATAGGTAGATAGTTAGGTAGGTAGGTAGTAAAAACGACTCACATTTAAACAAAATAAGTCCTAGATTGAGGTTGTGTGTCTGGAATGGTTGAATACACATGATGCGGTTCCCTACATGGTGGATATTGCGTGTATTGTGGGGGTCTGCCATCAATAGACACGTAACTATGATTCAGTTGTTCGGACCCGTAATGCTGACTGCTTGTACTCGATGCACCCTCGTCCTCGGTGCTTCTTGCTGACTCTCCAGAAACGTACGTGCTCTGCGTTGGGGTTGGAGTAAGCGTTGCATGAACGCCCGGCATCGTCGTGTACTTGTACCAGGCTTCGGGAGCGGTAGGCGCCGCCGTATAGCGGGCGCTTGTCTTGCAACGAATCTCCACCGACTTTTTATTTCTTCTCACTGAACGCATATTAATGTCGGGCATGGCGAAGCGCAATTTCTCCCAGAAACGTCGTTCTCCCCATCTGGTTACTGTGCACGCTCGAAGAAGATCTCGCAGCTCGGGATCCATCGGTTCCAGGGGATCACCATTTAGAACACAAACTAATTTATGACGGTGTCCCGTACGTAGGGCAGCTTGTAGAGCAGCTCGAAAATCAGGCCTGGACCATTCATTACACAGCAATGCGGGAGACACAAGAAAAATGACTCTTCTCGAAGCGTCTGCAGCACCGACCATGGCATCTGCAAGATAGGACGCGCCACCCATTAGATGTAGATCACGATAGTGTAGGCACATCGAATAGCCAGTTTGTTCCAATTCAGGTGCGATGATACGTGCGGCGAGCTCATCGTCTTTATGACTGTAAACGACGTAACAATCATAAAGACGGTCACGGTCATCATTGTCATGAGCGGTGGTGCTATCGTGAAACAAACGAATTCCATATTTTGAATGTGCCCATAGACGAACATCTTGCCGGAATACAAATGCGACAGCGGCGATCAAGCACACAACAATAATGGCAACTAGAGTTGCGGCAAGCAATGGCACGTACGTGCCACCCAAGAGGGGGTTGTTTTTTACTTCGCGCTGTATGACGGAAGTGGCAATCGCGTTGACAGTATTATCACAACGACGAATAACATCGGCTAATGTTTCAGTTCCTCTGTTGTCGGCACAATACATTTTAGCTGCATCACCCCCGGTAACGCGCAGCCAGGCTTCGAGACGGCCGAGTGAGTTACAATCGCACGACCACTTGTTGCCTTCTAGAGACACGCGCGGTTGTGATCCCGTTTCGCTATCTGCCGCCAATTGCTGCCACGGCGTAAAATCGACTATCTTATTATCGTCCAACTTGAGCACTTCTAATTTGCGCAATTTGCCAAATGTACTATTTCCCAAATGCGCAATTTTATTATGATCCAAATACAATTCGTTCAGCTTCTCTAATTGATCGAACTCGAAGCCGCGCAATTCCTCTAATTTATTATTCTCCATATGTAATACCTTCAGCGACTTGACACCGTTAAATGTTCTATTGTGCACAGCACCAATATTGCTGTTGTTTAAAAACAAAACTTCGAGTTTTTTCTTGCCAATAAATACGTGACTGCCGAGTTCACCCAAGTTATTGCCATCCAGGTAGATTTCAGTTGCATCCATTGGAATTTTCTCAGGGACGGTCGTGTAGCCCGCATTGCTGCAATCCACCACGTTGGAGGACCATGTGTGGTCGTGAAAACAGGAACAGTTTGTTGGACATGTCATTTCGCAGTCGCACGCGTCGAAGTCGCAACAATGGCATAAGGCAAAGCAATGTGTTTCGTACGGGCAGAGAAACTGCGACGGCTTTAAATCTAGCAGCGGCTGAGGCGGTGCGCCTCTCGAATGTGCTAACTCGCAGGTCACGCTATCCAGATCCAATACCTGAGGGTATTGTCTTATGTTGCTCAGATGATTTATGCGAAGCAGCCATTCCATCGTGCAGTCACAATAGAATGGATTCGCGCCGATAAAAAATTGTGGCAGGTCTTTATCGTCGGCGACAGGCGATAAACTTAACGCGGCGAGATCAAGATATTTAATGTCATTACCGTACAACACCACTTTAGTCAAATTTGATTTCGATAGAAACGTACCAGGCTTCACAGACGTTATTCGATTATTATTCAAGAAAAGGGTCTCTACACTGTCAGGTATCGAGTTCACTGAAATCTCGGTGATTAAATTAAAACTAACATCCAACATTTTAATTTTCAACGAGTTTCTCACATCATAATAGTTACCCAGCTCGCCGATACGATTATCGTGCATATCTAACCACTGAAGGCTGGTGGGTAAGTGGCTGAAATCAAACCAAACTAGATTATTTGCTGAAACGTTCAACCAACTCAACGTTTGGAGATTCGTAAAGACGCCACTTATATCGGTGAGCTCGTTATCGTCAAGACGGATGGCTTGCAGCAGTGGATTACTGGCGAATGCACTTTGTTCAACATATTTGATTTTGTTTGATGCGAGATTGAGGACTTGCAGTTCCGGTAGCGTGGAGAATGCGTCGCGTGAAACGTTGACAATGTGATTGTCAACCAAACGTAGACCGTAGACGGAAATGAGGCCCTCAAACGATGCATTCGATATGGATAGGATGCGGTTCTTCCCCAAATCGAGCGTTTTCAAGTTTGTCAATTTGCCGAGGCCGTCAGGTACATCACCCAACATGTTTCCATTTAAAACAAGTTCCTTTAGGTTTGTCACGTTTTCAAATGCTAATGGATGAATGTATTCGATGTGGTTCGAGTCCAAAAGCAAATGATTTAATGCATACATTCCACTAAAAAATTGCGCCTCGACGCGATTTATTTTGTTGTGTGATAGTGTAAGAGCGTGTAGATTTTTTAATTCCATAAAAGCTCCTTCTGCTATAAAGTTTATGTTGTTATGTTCCAAGTTTAAAGCTTGCAGCGAGTACAAATCATGAAACAAGCTGGCGTCAATACGTGTAAGTTGATTATGAGCTAAATTGAGCACGACTAAACGAACTAAACCTGAAAACGTATCTCTGTTGACCCAGCGACTTGACAATTCATTTTGTGATAAATCAAGCACTTGCAATTGATCTAAACCTTCGAGCAGTCCGGGCGCGAGAACAGTCAAAGAATTATTGTGTAGATAGAGAAAGCGTAAATCTCTCGAGGATTGAAATAATTCTGGCGGTAAGGCAACTAAACAATTACTCGATAGATTAAGCGTTTGCATCGCATTTAACCCGACGAATGCTCGATCTCCAAGCGTTGATATTGCGTTTTCTTGCATAAACAATTTTTCAAGCGAACGTAGGCCGCTAAAACCATTATCAGGCAATGCAATAATATCATTATCAGCTAGATCTAAAGTTTCAAGAGATCCAACGCATGCACGACCTGGAGCTAATGGTCCATTGCCCCAATCGGAGAAGCCCAATGATGAAATATCTTGTAGTTTATTTCGCGTTAAATTAAGTTCGGTTAAACTGTGAAGTGGACAGAAGAGGTCCTGAGGCGCGCTCCAGATATTATTATCAGCAAGATCCAAACTGCGAAGTTCTCCCAATCCACGAAAACTTTCCGAATGCAATTCTAAAGTCATGGCGGACCAATCAGAGTTGTGCGAACGCAAAGACAAACGTTTTAAATGCCGGAGGGGTGCGAGAACCGCAGCTGGAATATTGCGTATCTTACAATATTCTACTTTTAAATCCTTTAAACGTCGCAGCGATGACAGGAAACCACCGTGCCGGCTCGGTTCCAACGTGCTCTCAAAGAAGAGCACATCGCTGCATTCCAACTTTAGCGCTGTCACACGGTCCGCTTGCGATTGCGTTAAGTTTGAGAAAAGCGCATCTGCACCGCTGATAGTTCGCAATTGACAAGATAACACACGTTCCTCTTTCATATCTGGCTCGTATACAATATCCCACTCGCAACTCTTCGGTACATCTTCAAAGTTTGTTAAAGTTCTACCACTCACAATGACAAAACTAACACTAATTAAGAACCAAAACATGGTTGCAGTCTTTGTTTCAATGCGATTGAAAGTCTATTTCGTTTAATGTTAAAACACAAACATCACAGATGATAATGGGTAAACAGTTTGTTTACATACAGTTTTACTCGATACTACGCGTACGAAATTTTTAGCAGCTAGAAGTGTAGCTCCTCACTCACCACTAGCCAAAGCGGAACTGGTGAACTTTCGCAGTTGTTGAAGTAAAGCACTGTTGCTCTTCAGCAGGAGTTGCGATGGTCATGGCTCCGCCTTCATTACCCTCTCCACGCGCAGCAGGTTTGTAATTCATTCCCAAAGTCCTGCCGAAACTTGTCTCTTTTTCTATTCCTCTTTCATTTATTTATCAACTTAACAAATTATAATTGTAATACATATAAACAAATTTTTCACAACATGCATTTTTAAATATTTACACTATACGCGTATACTGTATGTACTTACCTATATATGTATGCATCTAAAAGAATAAACTCTCTCATAATCAATAATGAATTATTATTATTATTTGACTTGTAAATTATCATTTTTGTTTCACATGGATAAACGCACAAATTGAAATCAAAGTTGTACAAATATTATACTTGATATGAGGCATCATTAAATATATATTTGCTTTTCAATTAAACACAATTAAACCATTTTATTGAAAACAACGCTTCATGTAATGATGAATAAATATTAATATATCATAGTACCATAGCAATAATATTATCGTTGAAATTATCAAACAGCCATTTGAGAAATTTTTGGAATTAGAAACGTCGATGTCATTACCTCTACTTTACTACAATATTTACAATACGATTTTTTCTTCTCCTTTTCTTTTGCGTCCAGTTAATAAAAGTGTTCGTCTCTTCTTTATAACCGCAGATGGTTTTCTATTTTATTGCCCGGCAATGTTTGATTTTTGGGACCAGTTTTATTGCAGTTAAAATTGTGGTTTCTTTAGAAATTTGGATAATGGGAATGTTTCAATATTTTTCTTCTAAACGTTATTTATGGCGGTGTTATAAATCTTGGTAATTTAGTAGTTGTGATATTAGTTCTAGTGCATAAATCAAAATTAAAGCAGCGCGTTGATTTATTTTTCAGGCAAATTTATTTCTTATGCTATTGAGTGGGTAACCACCTCTATAATCCGAATAAGGAAGCTAATCTAATCTACCAAAATACTCTTATTTTTAACATACAGCTTATCCAATAGAATTATTAAATTTACTGCTAAAATTTACAACTAAATGTTAACCAATTATCACATCAATATATTATGTGTCATGTATTTAATTAATTTGTTTACCGCGTTGAATAATATATTTACAATGTTAAATTTTGTATTAGTCGTTAATAATATAAAGTTGTTTGAAGCTTATAGTGGCATCTAGAGTAGAGAGGCGTAAGGTAAATTCAACAGAGAGACAAACCTTCTGTAAACCTGAATCGGCTCCCCAATTTTGAGTTCTAATTTAATACTGCTTTCAGCCAATTTGAGTAGATGGCGCAACAAGTACCATACGCAATAGTATTTTTATTTATGATATAATACGAGTATATCGAAAATATTTTTTACAGAATTATAACTATAACATAAATTAATTGATAAAATATGCAAACAATGAATTTAATTCGCTTTTGTTTGGTAATATCAACGAATTTTTAGCTTAAAGATATGTCGATAATAATTTTATTTCACATAATAAAAATTTATTAACAATAGCGGTTTCAATTTTATGATATATTTGTAAATAGATATAAATTTTGAATGTTTTATTAATATCATATGATATTGCGAATAATATTTACTATCTATGAATTTTGCAACGAAATCAATAAATTAAATTTTTCTACAAGTACAATATATATAAAAATCATCCGTCAAGAAAGAAAGCTGAGTTTTATTTGGTGAAATTGATACGTTATGATGCATTGAAATTTAAAGAAACTGCAACCTGCTGCTTTCCACATCAATAATCAATCTTTCCCTACATTGTTTACATTTATTATATAGAGTGGCAAAATATTGTTTTGCTAAACGCTGACAAATTGCATTCGGAATTTTAACGTGGTTAAATTATATATAAAAAAATATTATGTGCTTGGAAAGGAAAATTAATATATACCATAACAAGGGATTTTTTTGTATATAGGTAATATATATATATATGAGGAAATTGTAAATTCGAAACACGTGATGGTTTGGCGTGTGGATTGAGGAAAATATATTTTAAAGTGCTGGAAAATTTACCTTTAAAAAGCACTACTTTGTATTTCGTTCATGAAATACTCGTTGTTATTTCTTTTGTAGTGAAGGCTAAAGAAAAGCTAACCATACTGAATAAGCGTTTACGTGGTTTTCAGATACATTATTCTACAAGCACGGAATTTAAATTATTATTTTAAAAATTTATTGCTCTTTCCAAAATCTACCAACGGATTTCATACTTCTTATGATTTCAATGTAAATAATGTAAGCGTGCTCTTTAAAAATGAATTTAGATCATTTATATGCACAATTCCGCTTCGCAATATACTAGAAAGCCACTTCTATTATGCTACCTTTTCAGGTAGAAACTTATACAACATGCAAAACAGAAATTCGCTTGATTTATCAGTCATTATTCCAATAGGGATTCGGATTCTACATACATATATGTACAACTTAATATTTCTTAGAGTGCACTTGAACTTATAACAATGATTTTTTTCTAGCGAGTCTACTATGCGAGTTACGCCCCCTGTAAGTCTTCAAAGGGAACTTTATTTAAAGCTGTTGTCACGTTCTTTCGGACAGCTGTAGCGTTGTCAAGACGATGTTCTTTGAGCGCGGTTTTAATTCTGAGAAACATAAAATCTCTATCGAAGCTAAGACGGGAGAGTATAGCATGTCTGCGGATCGTCACCTTCTTCTTGAACAAGAACACACAGAGGCGTAGTTTGAACATTCTGTCGATCATAATTCTATAAATTTAGAACCAGAATTCAGTAAACTACGCATACGAGTTACATAGGAAATTATTGTCAATTTCATGATTGTCTTTACTGGACACCTTCTCACATCTTGTAACTTGTATATCTAGTGGTACAAATCGTGTTGAAGCAGTTGAAAGGTTCGAAAGATTTTATGTCGACTTTCCTAGAAAATTTGATAACTTAGCGTCAGCTCTCACGCCCGATGACAAGTTCTCAAGGCAAGGGTGCACTTAATCAAGTATATTGACCACGCTGAGCATGGATGTTCTGTGTAGTTGAATCAGAAGTCCGCAAACTACGGATATCAGATAGATTTCCATTGGAGTGGCTTGTTAATAGTCATACATAAAGCAAGCGCTTTTCTTTACTAGACACTTTCCCCCATCTTGTCACTTGTATACATGGTGGTACAAATTTCTCGCAGCCTTGCTGAAGCAATTCAAACGTTCGGCAGCGTTTCTACAAAATCTGATAGCCAAATGTTATTCAACACTATCTACTGTCGCCCACCGTGACGAGTTATCAAAGCAAGTGTGATCACACCGATCCTCGAAGAAGTAGAAGTGCGGTTGAAGTACGATTATACCGATAGTATTATGTTATTAAAAAAAACACGCTTTAATTTAATACTGATAATCTTTTGCAGACAGCGTTTCTACAAAATGTGACAGATCAACCTTGTTCAACACTATCTGCTGTGCCGCACCGAAATGAGTTCTCAAAGTATAATAACTGTACACTTATT
This sequence comes from Adinopsis sp. GC000173, assembly GCA_030264715.1. Taxonomy (NCBI): domain Eukaryota; kingdom Metazoa; phylum Arthropoda; class Insecta; order Coleoptera; family Staphylinidae; genus Adinopsis; species Adinopsis sp. GC000173. The sequence goes on along the minus strand of JARJDW010008899.1, from coordinate 12,588 downwards.
AAGTATGGACCACATCGATCCTTGAAGAAGCTTATGTATAGATGTCCTGTGTAGTTGAGGTTTGTATCCGCTTAATTAAAGTATTTAATTGCCATTGCAATTAGTAGGAGTGCGATGAGTGATAATCTTTTGTAAACAGCGTTTTTACAAAATGTGATAGCCCAACGTCATTCAACACTATCTGCTGTCCCGCACTGTGATGAGTTCTCAGAGTAATTGTGCTTTTATTAAGTATTGACCATAGCAATCCTAGAAGAAGCTTATGTATGAATGTCCTGTGCAGTTGACGTTTGTCTCTATTTAATTATAGTATTTAATTGTCGTTGCATTTAATAAGAGTGCGATAAATAATGGTATTTATTAATTTTGGGGCAGATCATTGTATTATCGTGCATATGCATGTGCAATTACTCGTATATTCATAAAATTATGTTATAGAAAAAAAGTTCACGCTTTAATTTAATATTGATATTCTTTTGTAGGCAGCGTTTCTACAAAATTTGATAGCCCAACGTTATTCATCACTATCTGCTGTCCCGCACTATAATGAGTTCTTAAAGTACTTGTGCACTTATTAACTATTGACCATACCAATCCTTGAAGAAGCTTATGCATGGATGTCCTGTGTAGTTGACGTTTGTCTCCATTTAATTGTAGTATTTAATTGTCTCTGAGATAAATAATGGCATTCATTAGTTTTGGGACAGTACATTGTATTATCGTGCATATGCATGTGCAATTATATTGATAGTATTATGTTATAAAAAGAAAGTTCACGCTTTAATTTGATATTGATAATCTTTTGCAGATACCCGCAGCATACCAAATTTTATTTTGCAAACTTCCATCTAGCCACGTGCAAAGGCGTAACGAAATAAATTTGGTTCAAAATAGACATGGGAATAAGTTCCCCTATAAATCACAGCTTGATCTCAACAGAAAATTTCTATTTATATTAAATACACTGGAGCAAAACAATTTTTTTGATATGTTTTTTATAGTTATGTTCCCATTGTGTTTTTCTACTACTGCGTTTGATATTAACTCATCCAAAAATATTGTTTTCATTCGCATTCCGCTTTATTTCAAATCGCAGATAATTACACTCTCTATGGTTTACGTATAATACGTGTGCTAACATTTAATTTTGTCGTTTAGTTTGTTGTTACTTTAAAGATTGCGATAATATTATAGAAAATTCAATCACTTATCACTATTAATTAGTGGGTAGATACTTCTTTAAAGCTATTTTTATTAAGTGGTTTATCTTACGTTTGTTCCTTTGGTTAACAGGATTTTAAATCGTTTCAAGCAGCGGTGAGCTGAAAATGTTGTTGCTTTATGCAAAGAATGGATTAGACCAACCGAGAATATTGATTATAAAGACAATAATTTGCTCGAATTATTTGTGTGTGTGTATGTGTGCGTGGGATGGTTTATTTAATGAAATTAATTTTAAATTATTCTATTGATTATATAGATTATGAAAGTTATGACTTTATAATTGTTGATGCTGGAAGTGCCGGAGCTATTTCAGCAAACAGACTATCAGAAAATGCAAATTGGCGGCGCATTTTATTGCTCGAAGCAGGCGATGATGTAGCGGACTTTTCTCTAATTCCAGCCGCCACCCCTTATTTATTAAAATCTAATTTAAATTGGGGATACGTTACCGCTCCCCCAGAAAATCCCCCGCTCACCCGCCTCGAAATGGAACATCAACAATGCGAGTATCAAAGGGGTAAAAAGCACTTGGCGGATCTAGCGCAATTAATTTGATGATGTATACGAAAGGAAATAGAGATGATTTTGATGAATGGGCGTTTGACGTTCGAAGATGTTTAACCATATATTATTATAAAAATAGCGTATTTTATAAATTGTTGATAAATATCGCAACGTCAAAGGGCAATTAATGTTATCGCTGTGGATGCCGCAGCATCCAATCCCGTCATAGATTATATTATTAAAGCGCTTGAAAAATTAGGGATAGCAGCGAAGCGCTAAATGATTACAATGGTAAATCACAGATTGGTGTGTCTATTGTGCTTGGCTGCAATAAAGAATGGAAAGCGACATAGTACCAACCAAGCATATTTACAACCAGTAAGAGCTAGGAAAAATTTGCATGTACTTACAAAAGCGTTAGCAATCAGCATTAAATTCACAGATGATAAAAAAGTTGAGAGCCTTATTTTTCTTCATAACAATAAATGTCACAACGTGAAGGCAAAAATAGAATTAATACTTTCAGCAGGAACATTTAACACTCCGCAATTGCTTATGCTCGCTGGAATTGGGCCAAAAAAGCAGTTAGAAAAGTTAAAAATTCCAATTATTGCTGATTTACCTGTAGGTCAGAATTTACAAGATCATCCCACAGTTTACGGGCTTCCTATAAAAACAAAATTTAAGCGGCGTGCAAAGCATTCAGATTTCCACGAACATCCCACGCCTCGTTTTTCGTCGCTAATGGTAAAATGTGGCGTGGCAGCAATTACATTACCTATTTTTATACATATATCTATATACAATTTTTATCGGAATAAATTATATTTGCAGTAGATTTTTAAATTTATCAAGTTTAATAAACTAATAAATTGTGAATATTTGCGCAGTATTTTTCATGAATGTTGAATAATATTATAATAAATATTTAGTATTATTTACAAAAGATCAGTAGGCATAAATGTGGAGTATGTTGTGATAAAATTGTAGAAATGGCCGAGTGGAGCGCTGCTCCCTGCTCATAATTTTAGGTTATTGTAAAACTGTCATGTTATCATCAAATTGGCACAATTTTAGTGAATATATTTAATTTCTCCTCAATAATTCGTTTAAATAGCACTTATTTATACAAAAACAAAGTGCATTATATATAGAAACGAAAATCATCTCAGTTTTGAATGTAAACTTTAAGTACTTTGAAATTTAAGTAGTAAAAAGCCAGTTCAAATTCGAGGTAAGCTTTGTTGTAATTATTATTTTTGTACTTATGATATTATGAAGTTTATAGGATAGTTTTTTCCGACATTCTGTAAAATTTTCAAATTGTTGATCGCTTTTTGATTTTATAGAGGAATCGAAATACACTGGACAAAAATAATTTAAGCTTGAGCAAATTTGCATTTCGGAAATTTAATTTGTACCAAATGCAAAATATCAAACACAACAGTAAAATGAAAACCATTTTTTATCATCGCGAGGATGTGTTGGGCATATTCAGATTTATAAAAGTGTAATATGTTCAATATTTATGTGGTCTTCATGTTACTACATCTAGAATCAATAGGCGAGGTCATATTAAACTCAACAAATCCTTTACACTATCCAATATTGAACCCAAACTTCTATCAAAAGTTAGAGGATCTTAAACCAATATACTTTGCCATAAAACATGTGTTGGAGCTACTTGAAACCGAGCCTTTTAAAAAGATAAATGCACAATTAGATGAAGCACCTCTGGAGGAATGTGCGAAATTAGATAGCGACGAATATTGGTACTGTTATAACAAACATAAAACAATCGGCGCATTTCATCCTGTCGGAACGTGTAGAATGAGCGATAATAAAAATAATGCTGTAGTTGATAACAATTTGAATGTGCACGATATTGGAAAATTACGTATAGTTGATGCCGGCGTAATGTCGAATATCGCATCTGGAAACACTAATGCCGTCGTAATAATAATGATGGTTGGAAAGATATCTGATGAGATCGAGCCCGATCGGGCGCTTGTGTGCATGTGAGTGTATAAGAAGTTGCATACGATGAAGCCCAAGTTATACCTAATATATAGTATTGGGGTATATTTTTAGTAGAATTAATTTTATTATTATCTATTATATCTGTTTTTTCCGTGGGAGTGTTTATGTGCGAAACTCTAATAAAAGGACTTTTCTATCTAAGTTAATAGATACTCGAATAGCATGCCATTATTCAATAAGCTTTGAATGAATCACACAATAGCAATTGAAATCCACTGATAATAGTAATGCTCGATCTATTCTAGTCATCCCTAAAATAAAGATAAGGCCACCCGAAACCTGGCACGCCATATTGACACGTGACTGGATTACACGATTTTGATAATTAGCGATAAGCTCATTCGTTTTTATATGCATTAATTAGTCACATTATTTATAATCATCGATTCGCTCGAGCGAAACTTTATATATCTAGTATAATTGAAACGAAATCATTTGCAACATAACAAGGATTAGCTCATTATTTTTAATTGAACGCTTTTTCTCGTGCGTTGATTTAAAAATTTAAACAATCGCCCGGTTAGATAGGTATATATGTATGCAAAGTGAAATGATGAAATAGGTTTTCGTCAAATCGAATAAATATGAACGAACGCAATACGAATGTCGAAACAATGAAAATGGTTTTTATTAGAAATAAGAGAGCTCAAAACTTTCTGCGCTACACATTGTTTTCGTCTGCTAACATTTAAGTTGTTGTCAATATTTTATGTTTGTTTGCTTTGTCAGTACCTTGCCATGTTTCTATTGTGTCCATATTTACAAAAGTTGCAGCATAGAGAGTTTATTTTGTCAACAATTAAAGTCGTAGGTGTGCGTTGTTGCGTTTATAGACAATCAATCATGGCGCCAATAATCACCTTTAGTCAAACCGCACCCGACCTAATTACTCAATTGAATCATACTCATGTAGGATAAATTACATTCGTCTTGATTGTATGGTATACGTATTTCTTAAAAACACCTGGTAGGTGTAACGTAGGTGTTTTTGCTACACCCTCACTATCATTCATAATTAAAGATTTACACGATACTGTATGGTTGTATACAATGCGGCGGAAAAAACGTGCGTTATCTTAAACAATAATCGAATAAATTGTAATTGTTGCAATTACAAAATGCTAATTGGAAACATCGTTGCTTTCAGCCTACAACTCTTGACTACATCAATTTTTATTAATGCAGGATGGATAGATATATTTTACGCCGATTTTAATTAAAACAAGGAAAAAAAGCGGGCAACATGTTATATAATGTTTTATGTTGATTTAATATTTTTAATTGAAAGCAGATTAAAAATTAATGAATAGATTGTAAAATAATCAATATTCAATCAAAGCGCGAACGTATTGTGATGCATGACGCATAAAAAATATTTATTTAATCGGTAAGTTTTGGCGGCGGTGGCTTATGATAGACAATGAAGGTTTTCAATGAATTAGACTGGTATGCGTACAATGCTCCGGATTTTCGTCCGGAATTAAGCATTACCGTAAACAGCGGTCCGTCATTAAGCAACTTGTCCATTAGTATGATGCTGATGATCCCGGATAAATTCAACATCCCTATGGACCTATCGCCGGAACCATTCCAATTTCCTGCTATTTCTAATTATTACATCATCATTCCTGAAAATTGGGCCAACGGAGAGATATCATCATCAATTATCTTATTAAAAGAACGTAACGTCCATGTTTTCGTTGATCGATTGAGCGAGCGCCAAGCGTAGTCGCGGTAGTAGTAAGTATAAGGAATTTCAAAATAGCGTACGAGTATTATATTATACCTACTCTACTTATAACTACTATATAAAGTATACTGTATACTGTATAGGAACGTACAGGTAGAGGTAATGCGGTGTGCATCCAACTGACATTGTTTTATGGTTTTGTGCAAAATGCAGGCAGGTTTATTTCAAACAATTCGTTCTTGGTAACTTAGTTCTAATTAGAATGGAGCCAACCATTCACTCGGAATTCAATTTTCTTCTAAATAATACATTCATGGTATCATAGTAAAGCCAGACGTTTAGGATGTGCAAACTTGAGCGAAGATAAGCGTTAAATTACATCTGAAATATGTTGACATTTTCAAGAGGATTTTGTTTAATTAGAAAATTACGTAATGGTCTTAATAAAATCAACTAAACAAAATATTAAATTAACGAAAGGTCTTAACTACTCACAGCACAACCGCAACCATCACCAACTTGTTGTTGTTGTCAATATTATGTACAATGTGTTTAACAAGTTGCTTGCACAAAGTGTAAACGGGACTAAAATTAAAGTTTGTAAAATATTTGAAACTTAAGAAGGCGAGCGGAATCATAATTTATTAACATTTCAAGCCACTTAGATGAAAATTTAACATAATTCGCATGAGAGACATATTTAAAGTTTATGCATAAGTAAATACATGTACTTCTCTCTCTTTATAACCAGTTTCTAACCGAGCTGTTCATCATGAGGCCTCCGAACTTTGGAAACTATGTTGTAGAAGATGATAATTGGAACCCTTTGAGAATTTACTTTAGAATGTCCTATGACATAATAATGACAATAACGTTTTTACTCTTTTTTCATTCAACATTACACATTACACGTACATAGTGGCGTGGCTATCTTTTTATTTTTATTCATCCATTTGTTATAGTTTTTACGAATGGAATAAAGAATAACATTCATTAAATTAAATTCTAGTTTCATTGTAGTCACAACAATTAAATTTCAAAATGTTTTTGTAGAATGTTGTTGGTTTTTATTGTTGGTAATGTTTATTTTTAATTAAAGTGAAATGTATTATTCATTTGAAGCAATTGCAGAAGCAATATCTGTATTCGTATATCTTTCCGGGTTTCCTTCATGCACATATAATTTCTGTAGGAAAATAGAGATATAATTGTGTATTCTTGTTGGTTCGCATTCCCAGCTCGCTCTCAAGTTTTGGAATGAGGTTCCTAGCAATTAGCAATGCAATGCGCTTGGGTATCATTCGACATGAACATTGTTCTCACCCTTTACACTCAGGAGGAACCTTAGACACTCTCCAACTATTAAAAGTTACTTATAGCACTTCCAAAATGTTACTTATGGAAACGACATGCTTGATGCGCTACTTGCTCGTCTACTCCTCCTAGCTAGCTAGCTACCTATAAGCTATCGCTTGCCACTACTTACGTTTTTAACATTGCGTAACAAATTATCAACGGGAGAACGTTTCAATTTTATTATTGAACACGAAGTAGTAGAAACGTATCTAGTATATAAATTTTTTCACCCCACAACTTCTATGTGTGAGTGTGTGTGGGTGTGTTATTTTGTATGCCTTAAACTTGTCGATTTTATTTGCTGGATTGAAACCGGAAGTTTTGAAAAGCGAGAAAACCGGAAATTGAGTGAGTGAATTTGAGAATGAGCAAATATCAGAGAAGATATCGTTAATCCGATATTTGTTCATAGGTTGCTTTACCACTACATGGAAAACTCTCTTGAAATACTAATTCGGTGCCTCTTCTCGTTTCATTTTCAATAAAACGGCGAAACGGAGAAGAACAGCAAATTGCTTAGCCGTAATGTACTTAAATGAAATGGCTTGGATTAAATAAAGCTTTTCAAATGCGAGGAATCTTTATCTGCCAACAAGGCATCAAATATTTGTGCGCGCAAAAATATTTTATTTTTCTATATAGATTTCGTTTATTAAAATGAGCGTATTACGTAAAGTCGCCGTATACGAATGTAATGTTAATCCAGTTAACTTCTTTTGTGCAATTTTTTGCCGTATTTTGTTTCAGCGGTAATTTCTTTTCTACTCTCTTTTGTCGAAAGTTGGTAAGCGGATGCGCTAACATGGTGGTAGTTTCAGGGTGATAAATGTGTTTTTAATTGTAGCCGCAACCTCGGGCAGTCCCGGTCATTTTGTACAAACCTCCCTTGCGATCTGTACGCTTAACGAAACTAAAAATAAACTAGCAACATTTGCCAGAATTTTATTAAAAATTCTTTGTGATCGCCAGCGCAAATGTTTGTTTGTTTTTCTGCTTTGCTAAATTAACCCATCCAGAACCAAGTTGAACATCATGATGGCATATTAGAATATATGCACACATGTTCCACCATATTGCCTACAATTATTTTTAATTAGCACTTTTACGAAATGACAAAGAAGAAAGCCACCATACTCCCTACTTTTATTCTTATTTTTTTGTAATGGCGGACCAACAACATATGGAACACATTTTATATAAATGCAAAAGGTTATTCTTTTACTGCTTCGTATTAAAATTGCTTTGATAAAAGTATTTGTAAACATGTGTTGGTATGTATGTAGGTATCTATCTACATATACGTACGTACACACACACATAGTTTGTGCATTTACGTTTATACTAACTGAAATATGTATTTGAAATATAATTTCAAATAATCTAGTTTAAATATATGCGTATATATATGCAATAACTCTGTAAATATTTTATACTAGAGATAGAGTAAGAAAACTATGCGAGCGCATGTATTGCTGAATATAAATTGAATTTTATAAATAGAAGAGTGTTTACGGCAACATTTATGCATAAATAGAAATTGACGACATGTACAATATTTACTAATTCATAAATTTTTATTCATTCCTTTGCTTAAATTATCCACTAAAAGCTGAAATCACTAAAACTTCTTTATGTATTGTGCATATACATTTTTGTTATAACATTAATAGCAGCGTCAATTCCATAAAAAGCTTCCACACTTTTTCTTTTCGAATCTCTTCCCATATATAACATTCTAAACTACCACAAAGATTTCAAATGAATGTAAAACTAGATGGAGTTCCAAAGTGCTGAAAGAAATGTCCTGAAAACTGCATACATGGGACGCTGCAAGCTAAAAACTAATTCAACAGTAAAGACGCATCGCATCATTGAGCATTGACGGCGTCGGAACGCGCAAAATTCATACGAAACAAACGATTTTCGGGTGTCAGAGACTGCCAACCCTCACTTTTAAAATTGTAATGACCGTCATCGCATAAATCATTCAGCGACGTTTCTTGTTTTTCTTTTTTGCTTTTCTATTACATACATGTGCATGTAGATGTATGCATTATCCTCGAAGGGTGGAAACACATTTTTGACTCCAAGTAAATGGAGTGTTACATTTAGTTGAAGCGAAACAAACTTTATCTTTAATATATATTCACCAATTTATATAAATCAAGCTTGATGTGTGTCAAATTACCTACTAAACTATCTTTTATACATTGACTTTACTTACAACTAATAGTGCGCTAGTTTACACGGTGAAAAATATTTAATCCATTTGTTTATATTTTAATGCTGAAAAATGATGACGAAATATTAATAACAACACAGAGATGTAGAAAATCAATTATTTTGTATTTTATAAAATATAACTATTGATATAACAAACATAATTGCTATCAAATTACCTACTAAACTATATTTTATACATTAACTTTACTTAATAGGTACTAATAGTGCGCTATTAACGTTGCGAAAAATATTTGATTAATTTTTTAAAGATTTTAATGCTGAAAAATGATGACGAAATAATTATAACATGGAAATGTAGAAAATCAACTGCAAAATGGTTTGCACAATCCGTTATTTATATTCCAACTGATAGTATAAAACAGTGGTCATTAAACATTGTTGACTTGCGAAATCTTTAAAACTATAATGTTTTTATAGGGGAGTTTTGAATCACTCCTGAAAAAAAGTTGTAAAACATTATTTTTCACGGCTAAGATGTGATTTTTTATATTTTCTATTGCTATCCATTTTATGCTAAGTTGAACTTTACTTCTGTCATTAAAATTTATTTTTAAATTTTTGTTATGATTCGTAAAACCTTTTTTGAAACCCTGAAATTCATCGGAAGATAATATAAACAAATAATTATCATTTTTTAATGGAATCATGTTGAAGTTAACAATAATTAACTATGACGGAGATGGGATATTATAATGTTAAGTACATTTAAGCAATTTTATTGCAAAACAGTTTCACTAATTGAGAGTATAGATAGACTATACTTTTGGAAAACTTAATTTAAAAGTATTAATAATCAAAATAATTAGAATTAACTATGACAGATATAGTAATGTTTCATTTTTACAATAATTTCTTTCAGTACTACCCTGCTATTCATTTGCTGATATAAGACCAAATAGTATGAACGAATATCCATTACTCGCCGAAAAAGTTATGTAAAAATATAAAAAAATAGAAAAGTTAGGTTAACAAAACAGCACCCATTCATTGTGTTAAATATTTTAGGAAAATGTCTGCCAAATATTGCACTACTATTTTTGTTCGTTTGTTCGTTTTTTTTAAATAATGTAAAAATGCTTTGTTTTCTATAGAATCATAAGTTGTTAATGAATAGAGCTATTCATTTCAATAGTGCCGTTCAGTGTAGTTTAATATATAATCAATAACATGCTTCAATAAAATTTATCTGAAATGTATAGAAGACAAAATATTACGAATTCGCATCTCTTATACAAAATGTGAAAATAAAAATTAATAATTTCTATTATTTACTATTTGCACTAAGATTTTTGTTATAAGTAAGTATTTATAAAATGTTGTGCCAGTTGGAGGAAGCAAGTGTAGGTGTTGCTATTTTATATGCGCGCGAATTAGTAAAAGAACAACGATAACAATTCATCAGTATTCCTTAAATAAATTTAATCAAAGCGAAATGTATTTTATCGTTCCTTGCATTTGCTCCTATTTTAATTACAGCTGCCATTTTATGGTATACAATAATCATTAAAATAATTGCACGGACTTAATCAGTTTTAGTTTGTTATCAGCCTGTAGCTAGTTATGTGCAACTATAAAACAATACTCACTATACATAGGGATGCGGTACATGTCGATTTTAATTAAGTCTATATTGAAGATATGTTTGCAATTCTATTGTTTGTCTGACCACTTGCTATGAGATTAACAATATGTCTGTTTGTAAAATGTAAACTAATAAATTTATTGTTGATGCGCGCGTTTTCAAGCTGTGTGTGTGTGTGTGGGGTTGTGGCAGTGGCAATGGCAGCAACGGCAGCGACAGCGGCAATGAAATAGTTTTTATTGTATTTGATTTGGCTGAAAATAAGAATATTTGCTATTGTAAAGATTAATACGATTTTTCCCTTCGTCGCTTGGAAACAATTTGTTAGTGTGACCTATATTCACCTCTATATGCATTCGAAGATATATATTTTGCTGCGTCTTAGTTGAGATTTCCAATGAAATATGGGCCATTTCTTGTTCTTTCAGTTAGAGAGAGAATCCTTGAATCTTTTGCTGGTTTGCAAAGATTTTGGAACGGTATTGAGAGTGAAAAAAATAAAGATGGAAAAAGTGCTTTCGCTCATATTTTTTTATGCACTGGATTTGTTTGGAAATTACCTTATTGTGTACGACGGATGGAAAATGGTGTCATGTAAGTTTTGAAAACTTTTTCCAACATTGATCGATTTTTTCCATTACTTATGAAAGAAAATGAAGAAAAAAAGATCAAGAATCATTTAAAACTTCTTGCGTAGGATAGTCAATTTAAGCGATACCCTCCGAGGAGAAGCGAGGAGAATGAAAAAATCTTTTCTAAATCTAAAGAAGCAGTTTGTATGAATTTGTCATGGATATATAAACGGTCGTATAACATCTATAGTAGCTAGCTAGATATAAAGTAAAAGTTTATACTAACATACGTATACCCGCACCTAACTTTATCATGTTCAAATAGAAATGTTATAGAATTAATGCATAATAATAATTATTTGTGTCTGAATCTGTATCGTATATGTCTACAATGAGTTATTGTTGAAATATATGGTAGCCACTAGTTTCCGAATCCGGTTTCATTCTCCCATTTTCCGGAAGTGTGAGTAACGACAAGTAGCGCCTACTCTCTAGCACATCATTAAACTACAATAAACACTTATCGTACAAAAGCAGTTATTGGTATGAAATAGTACAGTTAAGGGGTTCAACTTTATTTCTTTCTCGAAAATTTGTTAGATTTATAGGTTCCGCTTTATTTTGTACTATGTCTGTTACAGTAATAGTCTTGTATGATGCTTAATATTTTACTATATCACATCGGGAACGTGGCAGCTTTACTTTACTAAAGATTTATAGATACTTTTCTTATATTAAATTTCGCGCATGTTTGACATAAAGCTTTAAAAATCAATAAATTTAAACTTGGAATATATTTTATATATGACTTAAAATTTTCATAAATCTCCAGATGCGAACACAAATGGCTACAAATTTACTACTGCTACTCGCACTCCGGCATATGTACTTGAAAATAATCATTTCATAATAATTTGATATGTTTAATTAATTTACTTTCCAAGTTAACGTTATTTCCTTATTTAATCATCCCTCTTTATAAATAAATGTATTGTATTTAAACGTTCCGAGTTCCATAATAACTTTCTTGAAACACACACACTTGTAACTTTTTTTCACTCAAATGAATTATACGCCATTATATAGCATTGCTGAAACAATCAAAATACATGCTATAATATCTGAAATACTATTCAAAACAATAAAATGTTGATTTTGTTTAATTGTATATTTCCACAATGTTAAAAATGGAATGCGCTTAACTGCTACGCATATATTCAAAGAGTTTATTACATTAAATATGAAGGTAATAAAGTTTAAGAATTTTATCGTACTATATTGCTGTTTTAGGGTTCAAACAATTAAAACGTGGATTTTTTTTGGTATAAATTAACGCTGTTATTTGTTTAATTTTAAAACAAAAACAATTTATATAT